>CAIGQW010021501.1:0-10207 GCA_903798125.1 Danio choprae
ATGGTGATCTCCCAAATGCAAACGGGGAAATACTGGGGAATCTCTGTAGACTGAGATGGCATTTCATGCCGTTCAGCCTTATAATCTTAAAATGTGAGCAAAATCACCTGTTTTGCCATCATTTTAGACATTATGCTAGAGAATCATTCAAACACTAGCTTTAAAATGATGTTTGTGAACGAGCAACGGTTTCTGTTGTTCTGACGTCAGCTGCAGATGTGAATGAATGGCGGAAGAAAGTAGTTCATCTTACAAAAGGGTTTTGAGACTCTCCGTGTTTGATTTTCTTTTTCATATACACGATTATGCCGTCGAACTGTTGTATAAACGCAATATCACACTTGTAGCAGTGCAATATAGCTGTATATATTTTATAAATATTAGCTAAATATTACAAATATATTGCTGACATTTTTTATAAAACTTTACACGTTGCACATCACAGAGCATGCGCATAAAGCCGACGCTAATTGGAGATTCGCAAAAATTTGGACTGATATATTAACACACCAATTTTTAAACAGCACAGATTTTTAATTCTTTTATATAATTTTATACTTTAATTCTTTAAAACTGAACGTGCACATGTGTACGTGAACACTCTTTATCATAACTAACGTTAGGTGTTCCTCACGCTTTAAACACGATAAAGTTAAAAACTCGTCCTTAGCTCGGCATGTTTCTCTTGGCAGCAAAGAAACGGTCAAATTACAGGTGTTTTACCTTCCACTTCTGCCTAGTCAGGAACTTCTTCATCTTGTCTTTGGAGAGGTTTTTGCCGCTGCTGCTGTTGTCCACGCAAGAAAAACCCAGCCAGACATGAGCCAGAGCCTCTCCACAGGACAATCTGCGCCTGTCAGAAGGGTCAACCCCGAATTAGCAACATTTCCGGACACGTTTGAATTCGGTTTGTAAGGGAAAATGAACTATACCAACTGACCTGGGATCTTTATTGAGCAGGGAACTGATGAAGCCCTTTGCCATATCAGTAATCTCCTCAAAACTCTCCTCATCAAACTCCCATTGCGCCGCGGTCACCAGAGCCAGAGTCTCGGTGTCGCTTTCGCCCTGAAACGGAGATTCGCCGCTCAGCCTACGGGACAGGACAAAATCAGATGTCATGGTCTTGTTCAGCACTAGAGGGCAGCAAGCGCTAAACTGATCTTAATTAAGTTTGGTTGGGCTCACAGGATGTAGCAAATGACGCCGACGCTCCACATGTCGGTGTTCAGAGTGACAGTCTCAAAGTTGATGACCTCCGGGGCCACAAATTCTGGAGTGCCCTGCATCACCTTCAGAGGCGTGTTAGGATCTGAGGTACACAACACAATTATTCAGGGGTGTTATTATGATTTACAATGTGAAACTGTAGGCTATAATAATAACAACAACAACAACAACAACAAATTAATGCTGCAATATTATAATAATAAGAATATTCATAGTTTTATAATTAAAAAAAAAATGTATGTCTTTGTTTTTTTATACAGGGCCTCACGGTGGCGCAGTGGATAGCACGTTCGCCTCACAGCAAGAAGGTCGCTGGTTCGAGCCTCGGCTGGGTCAGTTGGCGTTTCTGTGTGGAGTTTGCATGTTCTCCCCGTGTTGGCGTAGGTTTCCTCCGGGTGCTCCGGTTTCCCCCACAAGTCCAAAGACATGCGCTATAGGTGAATTGGGTAAGCTAAATTGTCCGTAGTGTATGAGTGTGAATGGGTGTGCGGATGTTTCCCAGAGATGGGATGCAGCTGGAAGGGCATCCGCTGCGTAAAACATATGCTGGATAAGTTGGCGGTTCATTCCGCTGTGGCGACATAAAAAAAACTAAAAGATTGACTAAGAAATAGTCAATCTATTTAATTGGTACCATGAATAACACCATGCAGGATTAATGTTTTTTGTGTCCCTTTGTTTAAAATGTGGACAAAACAACATTTTATACTAACACATATTATTGTATTGTATTGTTGCTGTGTTGACACTACCCACTATACACTCGTACCCAGTTTGCTAGCGAGTCCGAAGTCAATGATTTTGATCTGAATCCCGGTTCTGTCCACACAGACGATGTTCTCAGGTTTCAGGTCCAGATGGAGGATGCTTTGCTGATGCATGTACTGAATGCCCTCCAGAATCTGACGCATGTAGCCCACACTGGACACCTCTGTGTGCTCAAAACTGTCATCAACAATCCGCTCAAACAGCTCACCACCAGCAACACTGCACAGACACACATTCACCTCTATTACGGACCAAATGGGGGCATGCGGAAAACAATATTTTGATTATTGATAACAGTAATTGAATTTTATTGTTGGAAACCTTTATCACCCATAGCAGGAAAAATACATGAAAGTCAATGGTTTCCAACATTTGTTGTTACTGGTTACGATTTACTATGTTACTGGTTTCTGAAATTCTTCAAACTATCTTCTTTTGTGTTCTACAGAAAAAAGGAACTCAAATGTTTGGAAATATCTGAAGGTCAGTAAATACTGTACTGTACATATTAATTTTAGGGTGAACTATCCCTTAAAGGCCTGTCATGGATAGATAAATATGACACTAAAACTGGTTGCAAATACCTGTCTAAATGAGTGCTTTACTGAATGATTCATTCCAATACCTAATTTGAAATGTTATACTTAAACATAAATGTTAAACAAAACAAAACAAAACATGGGTAAAGTTTTTCTTTATATATATCTCAAAAAAACACTCCCACTTTTTTTGCAAAAGGCTCATAGATGCTAATGGTCTAATGCGACTCAGTCATTTATGCTAAGCTAAACAAAAATTTTCCATGGATTTAAAATCAATTTCCACCAAAAGATTTAAAATGGTAATCTGTTAAACTTAAGGGGACTTGTAAAATTATCATATTTGCAAAACAAGTGACCTGTTCCTTTTAAATTATACGGACGTTATAGATTAACCATTCAGTGCATGCTTTTATATTATTGTAGATAGGGCTAGCCAATTTAAAAAACAATTATTACAATTAAAATTTCCCTTAATAACACAAAACATGTTCAATACATTTTTTATATAATAGTTATGCTTCAATTTAATTACCGATAAGAAATTATTTACGATTAGCATTTTACAGCAATAAAATGTAAAAAAATATATATAATAAATGTTTTGACTATATCATCCAACCCTAATTGTAGATGATAAACATTGCTCTCTGCTAGTAACAAAATATGAACAACCCATTGAAGCTCTCAAACCTGCTGGCATTTCTCAATTCTGCACATTATCAAAAATTGTCACATGTGAGATACTCACTACTCCATCACCATGACCATCTCGGCTTTGTTGTCATATGCAGCGAGACACTGCACCAGTTTAGGATAGTGTAAGAAGTTCATCAGCTCTATTTCTTTCCTAGCAGCCTCTCTGTCCTTTGCCCGACGGCTCTTGTAGAACTTTCCAGCACATTCACGGCCCGTCACCTTATGGGTCATCCGAAACACCTGGCCAAACTTCCCTCTGGGAGACAGTCAAGAGATTGCATTAAATCCTGCTCTCAAACCCAACATTTCATACAACATTAATGGTGCAGTATGTAAGTTTGACACCTAGTGGTTGAAATAGGTATTGCACTCCTGGATCAAAACAAATGCAAGCGTAGGTTGCCAGATTGAGGACAGGAGCGAGTGATTTAAACCGTGTTCTATATAAAAGCAACAGCACACGATAGAAGGAATATTTTCCATTTTAAAATGACTTTTTGTCCTAACCAACACTTGATATATTAGAAACAGCTTCTATTTCTTGCAGCTTAACAACAGAAAACTATGACAGTGATCACCTCAGGTAAACCTCATGTGCTTTATTCAGTGCTAAATGCTAACAATGTGAGTTTTAATGCCATTTTACATGATATTTATTGCCATATACTGAAAGCAGCAGCAGATAGTTCACCTCAGCTCTTAAAAATAAAATAAACCATTAGAAATTTTACTATAAAATAAACCATTAAAAACTTTAGAACTAAACACGCTTGTACATTTAATAATGTTAAAAAGGGTTAATATGTATTAAACAGCTTATAAACCTTACTATTTCGTAAGTGAGTGCATATTGTTTGCTTCTGAATGGTTGTATTTAAATTTCTGTCGTGTTTCGTCTGGTGCAAACAACCAAATTGCTTATCACTGCGTATCTCGTCATGAAGCGTGTTGTTATGACATGCGGTTACAACGTAATCTGCTCACCTAATGTTTACGTTCGTAATATTTATATCATTTGCTAATTAATAACCTCATGTGGAAATCGGCGTCTTATTTCGGAGTCTGCTACTGTCCACCGGAGATCGCATTTCGGTCACGGACGCATGCTTTCAGAGCCTTTCTAACTGAATGAATGAAATACGCGGTTTTCCACCAAGGTAACGCGGGGTGCTGAAGTATAATTGGCTAAAATGGCATTGAGCAGGTTAAAATTACCAAAACAAAGACAGCGTTCCAGCACGGAAAACACATTTTCAAAGCAGAGTAACTGACTTCAGCATTGTATTTTTTGTTTTTTTTAGATAAACAAGAATGTTCACTTAGCATGTTTCTTGAATATCTACAAACATATTATGGTATTTTTATGCTTTAGAAGAGTCAAAAATGTACATATAGCACCTTTACATTTCAATATCCCAACTTGCTCTTTATCTGGTTCTTAAAGATATAGATCCCCAAAATTGAGAATTTTCTCGCTATTTATTCACCCTCAAGTGGTTTCAAACCTTTATGAGTTTGTTATCAAAACACAAAAGAACACAAAAAAAAATGTTGACTCAACTGAAACTTGTAAGGCGACTTACTGCAAAGTTATTTTTTGAGTTGACTCAACTTAAATTGAGTCACGTGCAGAACTTGGGTTTTGGGTTGAATTTGAGTCAACTCAAAAAAGCTGTGCAGCAAGTTGCCTTACAATTTTAAATTGAGTCTGTTTTTACAGTGAAGTTGTTTTGAAGAATGTTGGAAACCAGTAGGTTTTGACATCCATAGTAGGAACAAAAAATACTACGGAGGTCAATGGTTCCTGCTTTACAACATTCTTCAATATATATATATATATATATATGTGTGTTTAACAGAAAAAACTGAAACAAGTCTAGAACTTTAATTTTGAGTGAACTGTCTCTTTAAGTGAACTTGCTATTTTGCCTCCAGCCAGTCAGTGTTTTCTGTTTTTACTATAACCTCCTACACATACAGGTTAAGAGAGATGACAGCATTTCCAGGGAAAATGTGCCAACCCTGTCCAATAAATGTGCTAACTCCTTTTTCATTTTAAGTCAATCTTTGTGCAAACATGATAATTTAGCAGTTTTCTGGGAATCAGAATCAAGTGTACTATCTGATGCAGGTTTATGCTTGTAGGAACATGAACACACTCAGAAATTTTGTTACACTTGACAGATCTTTTGAATGAGAGCTTCTGCTAAAAGTGTGTGTGTGTGTGTGTGTGTGTGTGTGTGTGTGTGTGTGTGTGTGCATGTGTGTGTGCGTGTGTGTGTGCGTGTGTGTGTGCGTGTCCGTGTGCGTGTGTTGAGCATACTTACACTCCTAGTTTCTCCAGGACATTATAATGGTCAGTGAGTTTATGCTGAGTGTCGATGGTCACATTCACATACTCCACTGGCCTCTCTTCCCAGGAATCTCCTGTTAAAAAGACGGCATACTTTCTTTCATCGTGGGGCTTCAACTCAAAGATTAACTCTCTTTGATCACATGCCCATCAGTAATGACTTTAAACACATTCTTCCTGTTTACAATCTGGTTACTGAACCATGTTCCCACAAATTGTTGGGAAACTTATGAGCAAATTGAGTGCTGGAATTAAATACTTTTAAAGAGCAATTGAGCCAACATAAAAAAATGTTAAAGTCACCTTGAAATTTGACAGTATTTTTTAATCATATATTTCAGTATTTGTTATTAATGAACACCTATATCTAAATCACTGTGCCCACTTAGGGAAAAGTTGCATACAAATGATGTACTAAAAACTGAAACCTCCTTTTTTTTTAATTCAGAGAAGATATTGTTGTCAAAACAGGGATGTTCACCTGAAAATAGTTTGTATATTATGCCTATTATGCATGCCAGGCCAATAGTGAGTATTTGATTAAAATACTCTTCTCTCATAGATTGAGTGTAATGCCATACCTTTATTAAAACCTCAGTAGTTTTTATTAACACCAAAAGAGGGTCTGAAGTGATGTAAGCTGTCAGTACATCTTAGTATTTTTACTACACCTTTATTGAGATTATTTTGAGCAGTTGCTTATTATGTTGGTTTACAGCAATTACTTGGAGCATAAAAAAATTGCAAGCTAAAATTTTGACCAGTATGGAAATAATTTTGCAAAGAAATTATGAGGAAATCAGAATGTTAAATAGTGTCATGAGTGACAAGACACACCCACTATGTATGTAGTTTAGGATAGTGCCTTCAGGCAGAAGACAAAAAAATGTATGTGTACAAATCTAATAACTTGTTGCAACTTATATGTGTACAGTCATGGAAATAAGTTGGCATCATAAGTAAATCCATTTTTTCCAAATCTGCACATATAAAAGCAGATTTTAGCAATGATTGAGCAAATGATCCTATTGTTTTTACTTAAAATTGATAAAATGAAACCTCAGATGAACAACAACATATAGCATTAACAAAAAATAAGTCAGGCACTGCAAATCAAACGACAAAAATTTTAGCAGTTTGTTGGTCTGGAGCCCTCAGGTGTGTGAACACAGTGCTCGTCCCAAGCTAAAGCTTAGCCAAAATTGATCTCAAGCACATCAGAAAAAAAAAAAAAAACAAGGTCTTGAAGTTGTCCAGTCAAAGTCCAGACCAAACGTCCTCTAGAATGATCTGAGAGATTGATAAGGTCCTACAGAAAATGACTATTGTAGGTATTTACTGCTAAAAGTGGACCTACAGGCATCTGAATCATTGGGTGACCTAGAATCTTGGCTTTTTTTTTTGGCTAAATTATTAATGACAGTGAGAGATCTAGTGATGTTGTTCATCTAATGTTTATTCATTCATTCATTTTCATTTCGGCTTAGTCAGAAACGCCAACTGACCCAGCCGAGGCTCGAACCAGCGACCTTCTTGCTGTGAGGCGAACGTGCTACCCACTGCGCCACTGTGAGGCCCTCATCTAATGTTTCATGTTCCAAATGTTAAGATCTACCAAGAACCATATAGTTTTTTTGTTATGTCCGGCAATGGAAAACCATGAAATGCAATAGGGTGTCCTAACTTTTTCACATGACTGTGATACATTTTCATTCTTTAGTGTATTTTGTGTTAGTATGCTTTTCCTGTATATGCATATTTTGTGCTATGGGAATATTAAAGTTCTCATATGAACTTTGCTATGATTTCAGAAAATTGTTAAAGGGGCCTCACCTGGGTTGTCCATCGTGACTGTCTGGGACTCTTGGCTGGGTTCGCTGACCCCCACAGTGTTACAGGCTCTGATGCGGAAGCAGTATTGACCCTGAGGCTGGAGGCCAGAGGTCACCCTGAGAGAGGTGCTCTTACACTGCGCTGTGAGCTCTTTCCACTGCTCAGTCTCTCTTTCACAAACCTCTACTACGTAGCCCGTCACAGCGCTGCCGCCATCATACGACGGTCCAGACCAGGACAGAACCAGAGAGTGAGGGGACAGAACACGCGCCACTGGACAAGAAGCAGGCGGCTGAGGCAGGTCTGGAGAAAACACACAGAAAAAGTCGTCATCAAGCAGTTCTGCAAATAGAAAATTATTTGAAGAGTCTAATTATGTCAAATGAGTGTTTATTACCTATACATTGTTTTTATGAAACAGGGTGTCTTAAAAAGTATTAAAAGTTGATAAATCAATTTAGAGAAATTTAAGGAAGTGTTCAAAAGTTTTAAATGCTGTTTTACAAGGTATTCAATTTTGTAGCATTTTTGATTATACAATGTATAGTTGTATTCTAAAGTTTGCCTTAAAGGTCCAGTGAAATTAAAATAAAGTTTTTTAGATGTTAGTATTAGTATGTTAGTCTTCAAGGATATCTATAAGCCAGTGTGGTACAAAACAATGACAAAATTCGCATTTAGAAGATATAAAACCGATATAAACATGTAAAGCTTGTAGTTTGTCACTTCCGCCTAAATGGATCAACTTTTATTCATGTCACCTCACTTCAATTTCTCATCAAATCTCGACCAATCAAATGCTCTCTAGTATCTGACATGCCCCGCCCACTTTAAGACCCTTCACATTTGCTTTTCATGTGATGCTTTTGAGCTCAACCACTCTCACTAACAGTTGTGGTGAAATAAAACACTATTGGCTGCTCTTTTTAAAAGAGGAGGAGCTACTCTATGTCCCACCCTCTTAATTTTTTCATTGAGATTATGTCAAACATTGAATAAATGCACATAAATGCACTTCACACACCTTTAATTTAATCTGCAAATATTGGAATGCTGCGTAGTTTATGAAATTGATAAAATCCTGCTAGATTTGACATCATGCTGATTTGTTTACTGCTGTAACCAAGGCAACATTGTTATTTCTGGCCTGCTGGTCTATTGGCGCCACCTGCTGGATTAGCATTTCTGTTCAGTATATGAATAATGTTTTAGTTTTGGATTAGTTTCTTACAATCAGTATTTAGTAAATATAAGTTAAAATGTCACCAATATTACTGGTTGAAACGTAAAGTGGCTAAAGTGTTTTTAAAATATGTGGGACGAGTCTTAAAAAAGCTCTTAAAAGGTACTGAATTTGACACTCTGATTCCTGTAATCTTTATAAGATAAAAAGAAAGAAAAAGTAATAAGATAAAAAAACATAAATGTCATGTATTTCTGGACAAAACACACATAAAGGCTCCAGTCGTTAAGTTGTTAAACAAATTAAATTGCAATTAAAGATTTCAAGCTAATAACTTTATTATTTTCTATCATGTCATGTTTATTATCTTGTTATTTATTAACTTCCTCTCAGCTGGAGTTTATAATAGCAGCTTCAGTGAAGAGATGACTTTACCAGTTAGCGATTGGCTCTTTTATTTAGGAGGCGGGACTAATTTTTCCATATTGAGTGTTGCACTTTGTCTTTTTCAAACTTTAGTATTTCTATAATGTTTTATAATATCAAATTGTGAGGGTTTTGACTTACCAATGACATTCAGTGTCACTGTGTGTTGGGCTGAACTTTTGCGGTCTCGTACGAATATCGTGTAACGGCCAGAGTCTTCAGCTAAAGCTTCAGAAATGACCAGAGAACTGTTTTCATCACAGGACTCGATATGAAACCTGGAGCTTTCCTCCACCTTCAGAAAGGCAAATCATTATGTGTACAATCAGCAGAATGCGGTACGTCTGAATTGTGCTGTGTTGTGTTAGATTATGTACCTCTTTTTTGTTATAGACCCAACAAGATGCTACAGGAGAGCTGCCTTTGAAGAAACACGTCAGACGGGCCGTTTCTCCGACTCGCACCTCCAGTCGGTCTGATGGATCCACAAACTGCAAAGGAGGTGCTGTAAACATGAAAAAAAAAAACTTCCTATGAGACATTTTTAATATCTTCATTGTTTCTCATCTAAACTGAATGCTTACATTTGTTTCAGATATATATTTTATATGAAAAGTAGAGAGTAGGGTTTTGTATTATATATTATATTATATTACATTATATTAAGACATTATGATGTAAGTGATAGCAAAATAGCAATGTCATTAATATTGTAATTTTAGTCATTAGTGAAAAATAGGCAAAATATGATTTACATATATTATATTATATTATATTATATTATATTATATTATATTATATTATATTATATTATATTATATTATTCATTCATTCATTTTCATTTCGGCTTAGTCCCTTTATTAATCTGGGGTCGCCACAGCGGAATGAACCGCCAACTTATCCAGCATATGTTTTACGCAGCGGATGCCCTTCCAGCTGCAACCCATCTCTGGGAAACATCCATTCACACCCATGCACTACGGACAATTTAGCTTACCCAATTCACCTATACCGCATGTCTTTGGACTTGTGGGGGAAACCGGAGCACCCGGAGGAAACCCACGCCAACACAGGGAGAACATGCAAACTCCACACAGAAAGGCCAACTGACCCAGCCGAGGCTCGAACCAGCGATCAGCGACCTTCTTGCTGTGAGGCGAACGTGCTACCCACTGC
>CAIGQW010021504.1:0-11588 GCA_903798125.1 Danio choprae
ACCCCCGCGACCCGGCCCCGGATAAGCGGTTGAAAATGAATGAATGAATGAATGAATGAATGACATTTTAGTTGCTGTCTTGTGTAAATCATGGGTAAAATGTACAGTATGTCGTACCGTCATTAATTTATGCTCATAAAAATAATAATAAATGGGAAAGCAGGACACATTGGTATTCACGTTCATTTGTGTTGTTTTGTTTTAGTTAAAGAACATACGTTAGTACCAATTATTCTCCAAGTGCTGAAACCATTCATTAAAGGAACCATTGAAGAAACAAAATCATTAACTGTAATCAGATTGTGAATCATTCAGTTCCTCTCTATTCCCTTCCCTAGTTAGTATGCTGCCATAGTAGACACCTGCATGTTGACAGCAGAGCTCTTGGTTCCACACAGTATAATATCAAATAAGAACACGCACACACACTCCAGGGCAGATGGTCCATCTCTCCTGTCCTTATTGAGTGTGTGTGTGTGTGTGTTTGTGCGTGTGTGTGTGTGTTCCTGTGCTGATTAATTACACAGGTTGGTGTGGCGCCTCGGCTGGAAACTCACCGCCACACAAACCACAAGAAGCTGCGGTAACACACAAAACTGTCCAGTTGCTGCTCAGAAACACACACACACACACACACACACACACACACGCACGCACGCACGCACGCACGCACGCACACACACACACACACACACACACACACACACACACACACACACACAGAGCAGCGTTTGGTCTGTGCGTGGCTCTCCAGAAGCAAAAGTAGACAAGAGATGTGCAAGAACAGTGTGCAGTTATTACCTGAGGGCTGTGCATTAGTGCTGCTGGAGCCTGACGCCTCATTATAGACTCGACTATAGAGTCTCCAGAGCTCTGCCTATATATGACCATATTGTGTGTGTGTTTCACAGAAGAATTCCAGCACCTCAAAACATCATCTATGCAAATGTAACGCAGATGCTTCTAGCTAGGTATGTTTATTTCTATCCATAAATGCCTTCAGGCTTGTTTCGTACATATGCTCTATATCAGCCGAAAGTTTATATTCAATTTACCATGTATGTGGGACTCTTATTTTGTAAACAGGAGACGCAGCAAAGTCAAAGCCAGCACAGCAGTTTGTTATCTATACGTTGCTTTACAACGACTCCCACAGCCATCACTTTAGAGCTCGCCAAAATGCAAAATGCAGGATATACAGATTGTACATTAATTCAGTGCCACCCAGAAGAGGCACGAGGTACGTTTAATTGTATTTTTAGTTAATTTGTTGTGAAATTTTGTTGTGAAAATGTATTGTAAGTGTGTGTGTTTCTCAGAATTCCAGCCACTCAAAGCAACATTTATGCTAATGTAATGCAGATGCTTCTAGGTATGTTTATTGTATCCATAAATGCCTTCATGCTTGTTTCATACAACTTGTCAACAGTACTTTTTACACATCATTTTCCTTCATTCATTTTCTTTTCGGCTTAGTCCCTTTATTAATCTAGGGTCGCCACAGCGGAATGAACCGCCAACTTATCCAGCATATGTTTTACGCAGTGGATGCCCTTCCAGCTGCAACTCATCTTTGGGAAACATCCACACACACTCATACACTACGGACAATTTAGCTTACCCAATTCACCTATAGCGCATGTCTTTGGAATTGTGGGGGAAAACCGGAGCACTCGGAGGAAACCCACACCAACACAGGGAGAACATGCAAACTCCTCACCGAAATGCCAACTGACCCAGCCGAGGCTCGAACCAGCAACCTTCTTGCTGTGAGGCGATCGTGCTACCCACTGCGCCACTGTGAGGCGCCATTTTAACACAGTTTTTTTTAAACTAGCTAGCTGAATGCATCCGGTTTAATGCCACGAGCATTCGAAGAAAGTTCAGTCATCTCTGTGAACACTGAGGTTTGTAAGTATGATATATTGTCTACATGCACTTTTAATTAAATGTCAAGTCAATTTAAAATACCAAACACATGATTTTTATTTTTATTAGCAGTCCTGTTTTTGCAGAATCACCTAAAAAAGATAATGGCTAATGCAATTACAGCTTGACTTTGTCCAGCATGTACAGTAAATAAAAACAGACAAAAGCAAAGCAAAGTAACGTGAATTATTGAACTGAACGTGACATTTTGAAGTAGAAACTCTGAATCTTTCTTGCAATAATTGATTTGATTTGATTTTTATTTAACTTAAATGTTTTGTCATGCATACTTTAGGTAAAATAAGATTTAAATTCAGAAATCACGAGTACATTTTCACAAATAATTTGCATATTAAACAAATATATATAAAAAAAAGTGAAAATTAAATATATAAAATAGAAAATATATATATTATTATGGGGCGACACGGTGACTCAGTGGTTAGCTCTGTCACCTCACAGCAAGAAGGTCGCTGGTTCGAGTACCGGCTGGGTCAGTTGGCATTTCTGTGGAGTTTGCATGTTCTCCCCGTGTTCTGGTTTCCCCCACAAGTTCAAAAATATGCGGTATAGGTGGATTGGGTAAGCTAAATTATCCGTATGTGTGTGAATGGAAGTGTGTGGGTGTTTCCCAGTGTGTGGGTGTGTCCCATTTCTGTGTGGAGTTTGCATGTTCTCCCCGTGTTGGCGTGGGTTTCCTCCGGGTGCTCCGGTTTCCCCCACAATCCAAACACATGCGCTATAGGTGAATTAAATAAACTAAATAGGCCAAAGTGTATGGATGAATGTGTGTTTCCCAGTACTGGGTTGCAGCTGGAAGGGCATCCGCTGCGTAAAACATATGCTGGATAAGTTGGCGGTTCATTCCACTGTGGCGACCCCAGATTAATAAAGGAACTAAGCCAAAGGAAAATGAATGAATGAATGAACAATTACCATATTTTTTCAACATATTCAAATAATATATATTTTTAGCTATATTTCTAACAGTGTTTGCATATTAATAGAGAGTGCACAGGTCTTTTTTATTTGATTATGCGTCGTGTCATGCATATTCAGAGAGACACACTGTCACCTGACTAAGCAAAAACGAACTGTAGTTATTATTAGAGCTACTGTATGCATGTCTTGCACATTAAGTGTGTACAGTACAGCAGGACTGCACGACTGCAATGCGCTGAAGCATATTTACAGCCTTTGTGTGAGTTTCCTGAAATCATGAATCATCAGGCCTCACAAACACTCGGTATGTGTGTGTAATGAGTGTGTAAGTGTGTTTATATGGTAAGAATGATGCAGTGGAGTCATTCAGCACCTGCCTGTGAGGTAAACACAGGTGCACATGCTTTTGTTTATGGAAATATTTATCACAGTTGCATTCTGTAATCTCTCACATTATGATTTATGACTCATTTTTCAGTGCAAATATCTAAACATTATTATATCATTCATTCATTCATTTATCTTTTGCTTCAGCTCAGTCCCTTTATTCATCAGGGGTCGCCACAGCAGAATGAACCGCCAACTTATCCAGCATGTTTTACACAATGGATGGACTTCCAGCTGCAACCCAGTACTGGGAAACATCCATAAACACTCATTCACACACATACACTACGACTAATTTAGTTAATCCAATTCACCTATAGCGCTTGTGTTTGGACTTGTAGGGGGAAACCGAAGCACCCGGAGGAAACCCACGCCAACACAGGAGAACATGCAAACTCCACACAGAAACGCCAACTGACCCAGCCGAGGCTCGAACCATTGACCTTCTTGCTGTGAGGAGACAGTGCTAACCACTGAGCCATTGTGCCTCCCCATTATTATATCAATATACTTTAAAAAAAAAAGAAGAAGTTTTTATTAATATGTAATAATTAATAAACATTTTAAAAATCTGGGGGAAAAATCTGCCTTTGGAATGGAAACACAAGCTTAATTTTATCATAATTTTATTAACAGATGTATTTATATATATGTATATTAAAAAAAAATTACTTTATTTTAATATTTCTTTCAGGGCCTCACGGTGGCGCAGTGGCAAGCGCTCTCGCCTCACAGCAAGAAGGTCGCTGGTTCGAACCTCGGCTGGGTCAGTTGGCATTTCTGTGTGGAGTTTGCATGTTCTCCCCGTGTTGGCGTGGGTTTCCTCCGGGTGCTCCGGTTTCCCCCACAAGTCCAAAGACATGCGGTATAGGTGAATTGGGTAAGCTAAATTGTCTGTAGTGTATGTGTGTGAATGAGTGTGTGTGGATGTTTCCCAGTGATGGGTTGCAGCTGGAAGGGCATCCGCTGTGTAAAACATATGCTCCACATTAATAAAGGGACTAAGCCGAAAAGAAAATGAATGAATGAATGTTAGGTGACTACACTTGTATTTTCATGAGTATAACCATTTAATACAACTGTTTTATGTTTAGTTTAGTTTATTACATTACATGTACATATTTGTGTCTCGTTTTCTAGTACAAACATACCTGTATACTGCATATACTGTATACAGTGGTCAACATTTGAAGTGGAGCAAAAAATGTTGATGAAAATTGTCTAAAACTATTGAACAACACCTATTCTTGTCTTTGGACAGTTTTGAAAATAGTTTTTTGATCCACTTCAGATGTGGTCTATGTGTTGCATTGCGAATGTGCATTTGAAAGATGGCAATAGATAATAATAATAAGCAAATGAGCTGATGTGAAGCCTGGATGATTAAAACACCATAATGCATATGGTAAAATTGAACACAGAAACCTTAATGCAAATATCTGCATGTGATTAGCTTTTAATCTCTAGTCAATGTTTATGTGAGCAAAGCGAGGCTCTGTTGGGGCTCTTTTGCTCTGCACACTGTGTTTCTACACTATAAAGTCTTCCAGGCGTTTAAAGCGGGCGATAAAACCCAAAGAAGGTCCTGGAATCCACAGCGGTGAATGCTGTGATGTGGTGTTGGATCATAAGAGAATCATATTCATGGTTCCAATAAAACCACAGCATAAAATCCCGAGTGGTCTGAAGGGTCCATTAAAGGTTCAGCATGTTCCTCCAGCGTGTGCCCTCTCAAGCTTTTATCCTCAAGACTAACTGGAGCTGAGGATGTGCACACGCTTTATTTTAGACGTATTCAGGGGCTTTGGGTTTCTAACCATCTGCCTTTGCCTCATTCATTTGTTCATTCATTTTCTTTTCGGCTTAGTCTTTTTATTAATCAGGGGTCGCCACTGCAGAATGAACCGCCAACTTATGCAGCATATGTTTTACGCAGCGGATGCCCTTCCAGCTGCAACCCATCACTGGGAAACACCCACACACTTTCATTCACACACATACACTACGGACAATTTAGCTTACCCAATTCACCTATACTGCATGTCTTTGGACTTTGAACCCAGAGCACCCGGAGGAAACCCACGCAAACACGGGGAGAACATGCAAACTCCACACAGATAAGTTGGCGGTTCATTCCGCTGTGGCGACCCCTGATAAATAAAGGGAATAAGTCGCCGAAAAATGAATAAATGAATGTGTTGCTGTCACGTGGTGTCTGCACTTTCATTTGTTTTGCATGTTTCTCTTCTTCTCTTGCTCTTTTCTCATTTTAAATCCCTCCAGTCGCCCATTATCATCCTCTTCTTTCATCATCATCATACTCATCATCATCTCTTCTTCCTTCCAGTTTAATAGTGCTGTTTTGTTGATTTATCCGTGTGTTTTCTGTCACATGTTTGACAGACGCTGCTTCACTTTTATTAAATTCGAGATCTCCAAGTCCCCGGTTTCTTAGGAAAATGACATGTACATGTTGAGACATCAATTATGGATATTTGAAGTCTTATATTGAACACTGGAGAGACGCAAATTGCGTAATAATTGGTTTATTCTGTTATTAATAGCAGCTTGTCTTTTTTTAATCTGCCGCCACGAGTCCCAAGGAAATACCTGTAAATATTTAATCTTATTATAAATGGAAAAGATGATGCCAGCGTTTTTATTATTGATTCATGTAGATCAGGGGTATTCAAGTTCAAACATTTATACCACATTGAATAAGAAGGGCCACAAGTTATAATTTGCATAAAAAGACTTTACTTATGGGCAGCACGGTGGCTCAGTGGTTAGCACGATCGCCTCACAGTAAGAAGGTTGCTGGTTCAAATCCCGGCTGGGCCAGTTGGCATTTCTGTGTGTAGTGTGCATGTTCTCCCCGTGTTGGCGTGGGTTTCCTCCGGATGCTCCGGTTTCCCCCACAAGTCCAAACACATGCGCTATAGGTGAGTTAGATGAACTAAATTGGCCGTAGTGTATGTGTGTGTGTGTGTGTGTGAATGTGAGAGTGTATAAGTGTTTCCCAGTACTGGGTTGCGGCTGGAAGGGCATCCGCTGTGTAAACATATGCTGGAATAGTTGGCGGTTCATTCCACTGTGGTGAAATAAGGGACTAAGCCGAAGGAAAATGAATGAATGAATGATTTTATTTATGATAATGATAACTTCAACAGTTTTACTGGCTTTAAAATGCTGTTTATTACCCAGTCTAGTGTGTCACTGCTCTAACAAACGATACTGAACATGATAATTAAAGAAAATGTGGATTAACAGCTTGAAAAGATGCGTTTATACTTAAGAGTGTTAAACTCTGAGCAGATATATTGAGCACCGTTAAATATTGGCCATTATTATATTTTATTAATTTGATGAATTCTTTAGGCCTATCGTTGATTTATTCTGTTTTTTGGTTTATTTTAGGTTAAATATACAGTTGAAGTCAAAATTATTAAATGTTTTTTCTTTTTCTTTTCCAAATATTTCCCAAATGATGTTGAACAGATTCAGGAATTTCTCACAGAATTTCCTATAATATTTTTTCTTCTGGAGAAAGTCTGATTTGCTTTATTCTGGCTAGAATAAAAGCAGTTTTTAATGTTTTTAAAACCATTTTAAGCTCAGTATTATTAGCCCCCTTAAGAAATATTAGTTTTGAATTGTCTACAGAACAAACCACTGTTATACAATGAATTGCCTAATTACCCTTAAATTTAATTAACTAGTTAACTAATTAATTGCCTAATTGCCTTTAACTTAATTAACCTAGTGAAGCCTTTAAATGACACTTTAATCTGAATACTGGTATCCTGAAAAATGTCTAGTCTAATATTATGTGCTGTCATCATGGCAAAGAGAAAAGAAATCAGTTATTAGAAATGGGTTATTAAAACTATCATGTTTAGAAATGTGAGTAAAAATCTTCTTTCCAGTGAACAGAAATTGGAGGTAAAATATGAAATATGCCGTGGGCTTCAACTGTACATTTAGATGTATTCTTTTTAATTCTTAGCTCATTTTGTTTACACGTTTTGTTGACAAATTGAAAGTGTTATCAATATCTATACTGTTTATTAAATGCTTTCTTTGCAAATCTTTTTTCTTCAAATAACACGAAGTGAAGTTTATTTATGAACTAATTTGGAGAGGATCACGTGTTTATGATTGCTGCGGCTGGTCCCGCATCATCCAATTCATGATTCACCAATCAGACGATTCCTAAGACACTATAAATACCCTAAGTTTCATATCACAGCCATCTTCGTTTTGAAGAATCCCCCCTTCCACCCCTACTCCTCCTTTCCTAGATGGGTGGCACGGTGGCCCAGTGGTTAGCACTGTTGCCTCACAGCAAGAACGTCACTTAGTCCTTACCAAGCCAGCCGACGTTTCTGTGTGGAGTTTGCACGTTCTCCCCGTGCTCACGTGGGTTTCCACCGGGTTCCCCGGTTTCCTCCCACCGTCCAAAAACATGCAACTTAAGTTAATTGACTAATCCAAATCGGCATCATAGACATGCTCCTAGTAAGTAGTCATCTCAAGAGCAATCACTATCTGTTCATTAGCTACTACAGCAGGGGAGTTCTCCAGATCTACCTGAGCTCAAACTCCCCTCTCACCTTGCAAACGGGAGGGAGCCCCGGGCTCGAGGATCTATGAGCTCAGGGCTCTCTCCCGGGATAGCATGCCAAACAAGCTTTATAACCAATCATCAGCTAAGTGTGAACTCTTGAAAGCTGAGAAAAACTGGCATAAGGCAGGAAATCTAGCTTTGTTTCATTTTTATGGGAGTGTTTTTCTCATCCGATTCCTCCTGTTAATACAGGCGTGAGACCTTCACTAGAGAACACTGTGAATCTTTTGTGCTTTGATGTCATCTTCAGTGCTGTGATTGGAATGATGATAATTGTGTGTTTCGCGTTTAAAGGTACAGTTGAAATATCGCTTGGAATTGAGGGAGCGTTTCTTGTTCAAAACACCTGAAGCTGATTGACAAAGGACCCTTTTCACATGTCCGGGTTTCTCAGCAGCAGAAGTCGTCATAGTTGGTCAACTTAAAGCGCAGTGAATGGCAGAGTACAACTAATCTTTTTTTTTTTTACAATCCTATTTGCTGAAATAATAAAATAAAAAAATAAAAACTCTACGATGGTGTTATCAAGACTTTCAGAAAAGAAAAAAAATTGTGTGAGACTGATCTTTGGCCGCAGCACGGTGGTGCAGTGGGTAGCACAATCGCTTTACAGCAAGAAGGTCGCTGGTTCAAGCCCCGGCTGGGTCAGTTGGCATTTCTATATGGAGTTTGCATGTTCTCCCCATGTTTGTGTGGGTTTCCTCCGGGTGCTTCGGTTTCCCCCACAAGTCCAAAAACATGCGCAATAGGGGAATTGGCTAAATTGGCTAAATAAAGCTAAATTGTCCATAGTGTATGTGTGTAAATGAATGTGTATGGATTTCCCAGTGCTGGGTTGCAGCTGGAAGGGCATCCGCTGCGTAAAACATTTGCTGGATAAGTTGGCGGTTCATTCAGCTGTGGCGACCCCAGATTAATAAAGGGACTAAGCCGAAAAGAAAATGAATGAATGAATAATCTTTGCCCAGCACTGTATAACACATAAAGTAAAATCACTTGAGTCCGATCAGTGTTCATTTATTTAATTTAATAACTATTAGGTTCTTCAATTTTGACACAAGTTCAGTGTTGATTCAGTCAGTTTAATGGCTCTGTAGAAGATCATCACTTAAGAAACAAGTTAAATGGCTTTAATGAATTGAGTGTTGATTCAGTCCAGTTCAGTCCAGTGTAAAAAAGTGTGCCAAAATGGGCTGAAGTCTTAAAGGTCCAGTGCAATTAAAATAACTGGATATTGATCTTGTTACCGGGAGGAAGGAGGCGGAGAACCGACGAAACTTTAAAGGTATTTATTAATAAAACCAAAAAAACACAACATAACTGTGTCCAGGCCTGGACCTCTCCTCGCTTCTCTGTCATCGTTTCTCCTCTTATAGTCTAGAGCTCCTTCGGGATTCGAGGCCGGTGTGCGCCACAGGTGCTTGTCATTATTCGCTCACGCTCCCTCGCCACATATATGTATGTTAGTTTTAAGGATATCTATAATCTAGTGTGGTCCAAAACTGACAAAAATCATGTTTAGAAGATTTAAAAGCGATATAAACATGTAAAGCTTGCTGTTTGTCGCTTCTGCCTAAATGGATCAATAGCTTTATTCACGTCGCCTCATACTTCAGTTTCTCATCAAATCTTCTGACCAATCAAATGCTCTCTAGCATCTGACATGTCCCGCCCCCTTCTTCTCATTGGCTTTTCATTTGATGTGCTTGAGCTCAACCGCTCTCACTGGCAGAGCTGTGATGAAAACTAAATGCTGTTGGCTGCTTTCTAAAAAGAGGAGGAGCTACTCTATGTCCCGCCCTCTCTTAGTGTTTGAGTAGAGATTATGTCAAACATCGAATAAAAGATGCACATTTCAAAGCACTTCACAGGACCTTCACAAAACCACACTTCTCTGTGACCAGCCATAATTGCGGTAAAGTGTCAAAAGCCTTTTTTCTCATCCCAGAATGCACATCACAGCCGACTACGGCAGCTGGTTTAGTACAAAAAAGCAAAGCAATTTTTGCATTTAGGTCGGTTCACGTTCTAACCACAAACGTTTTCAGACGCACTTCACTCCATTCTCTGTAATTCGATTATCTTTCATTCGATTCTCACTGAATTCATTGTTGATTCAGTCCAGTTCAATAACATTCATTCATTCATTCATTTTCTTTTCGGCTTAGTCCCTTTATTAATCTGGGGTCGCCACAGCGGAATGAACCGCCAACTTATCCAGCATATGTTTTACGCAGCGGATGCCCTTCCAGCTGCAACCCATCACTGGGAAACACCCATACACTTCCATTCACACACATACGAACAATTTAGCTTACCCAATCCACCTATACTGCATGTCTTTAGACTTGTGGGGGAGGAGCACCCGGAGGAAACCCACGCAAACACGGGGAAAACATGCAAACTCCACACAGAAATGCCAACTGACCCAAGCGACCTTCTTGCTGTGAGGCGAGAGCGCTACCCACTGCGCCACCGTGCTGCCAGTTCAATAAGAGTCCAGTGAAATTAAAAGAACGTTTTTTAGACTGTTAGTTTTAAGAATATCTATAATCAAGTGTGAATCTCTGAAACAGTGAAAACATTTGCATTTAGGAGACATAAAACCGATATAAACATCTTAAGTTTGCAGTTTGTCACTTCCTCTTAAATGGGTCAATGATTTTTTTATACTTCGGTTTCTCATCAAGGGCTGCACGGTGGCGCAGTGGGTAGCACAATTGCCTCACAGCAAGAAGGTTGCTGGTTCGAGCCCCGGCTGGGTAAGATGGCATTTCTGTGTGGAGTTTGCATGTTCTCCCCGTGTTTGCGTGGGTTTCCTCCGGGTGCTCCGGTTTCCCCCACAAGTCCAAAGACATGCGCTATAGGTGAAGTGGGTAAGCTAAATTGTCTGTAGTGTATGTGTATGGATGTTTCCCAGTGATGGGTTGCAGCTGGAAGGGCATCCGCTGCGTAAAACATATGCTGGATAAGTTGGCGGTTCATTCCGCTGTGGCGACCCCAGATTAATAAAGGGACTAAGCTGAAAAGAAAATGAATGAATGAATGAGTTTCTCATCAAATCTTCTGACCAATCAAATGCTCTCTAGCATCTGAGATGCCCCGCCCCCTTCTTCTCATTGGCTTTTCATTTGATACGCTTGAACTCAACCACTCTCACTGGCAGATCTGTGATGAGAACGAAATGCTATTGGCTGTTTTTTTTAAGGGGAGGAGCTACTCTATGTCCCGCCCTCTCTTCATGTTTTAGTTGAGATTACGTCAAGCATCGAATAAGCCAGATTTAAACCAATTGGCATGAGATGTTTAGCAGCTCTCTTCTCCCCAAAAGAGATTTTGTAGGGAATGCACCGTTTATTTCGGGAGTCAGTCACAGTCATGCAGCTCAAACTGTCAGAAGTCTTTGACAGGTAAAGGGATTTTTTCGGCACATTGAGATGTGGTCTCATCCCTGTGGGGAAGCCCTTGTTTGGGTTCTCGTTTCAGTCCCGCTCTGGGTTTCAGAAAAAACCCCAGACGGCCGAATTCAGAGGAGGAGGGCGAGTCTTGTTAAGCAAACTCCTCTCTGACACGGTTTCTCTTCCTCCAGGGAGGGCCGTATCAATCCCATCATGCATTGCTGTGGCCCTGCGCTGCGCTCTGAGGCGTGACCAGGTGCTGCTGACATTCGACAGGATGGAGTTTTGCCACCGAATACTAATCG
>CAIGQW010021517.1:0-11378 GCA_903798125.1 Danio choprae
ATATTTATGTTTTTTTTGCAAAAACAAATGTTCTTATGTTTAAAATGTTTAATTGAGTCTATACTCTATAACATACAAACACTTAAGCTTTTGAATAGTTTAACTCTTCTAAATTCTATTTGAATAAAATAATACTGTTAAAACTTTAGTTTAGTTTAGTTTAGTTTTGTTCCAGGGTCTTTGGGGTTAGAGAATAAATTTGAGAGTGTCCCACAGTGCATTGAGACACGCAACTTCCCCACCTTCTCGAGATCTCAAATAAAAGAATTGCGTAAGACTGATTCCACTTGACATTATGGGCTTCAAATCGGCAAAAAACAACCTCACTCTGCTGGACAAACACGCCATCTGACATTTAAGCCTGGAGGAAGCAGGAGGCTGCGCTTGAAATTATTCATTTTGAGTTTTCCATCATACCCAAAAACTAAGGAACATAATGTGCTGCTTCTGTTCTGTGGGCGAGCAAGACCCTGAAGACGTTCCCTTTCTTTTGTCTCTTCCTAGGCAAATTTAATGAAGAAGAAAAAAAAAATTCACTTCATCTTGTTTTATCTTATTGTCTTTGATCAATATATTATCACAGGTTATTGTGATGCCATCAGAAAGGCGTTTAAATGCTGTCTTCAGTTCTTGTCAAAAAAGTTCTCTTGGCTGACAAAGCCATATCCAGCAGATCAGTGTAGAGACAAAAAAAACATGATCACGTCTGCTTGATTGGTTGATTATTAGACAAATTTTAAGAACCAGCTCCCTGCTGAGGTATGTCTCTCAGTGCGTCATAGCAACGCTTCTTCTCATAAATTGCCAGACATCTTGACACCTCCATTTGCATCCAATAGAGATTTTAAAGCAGGCATAAAAATTGGAATAAGCATGAGCTGTAAAAACATTCAAAATTTAAGATGTAAGAAGCTTTAAAGTACAAGCAGAATGACTACAGTAAATATGACTGGATCAATTCAAGACAGTCAAATAATACTGCTATTAATCTCAAATTTTCTTGCCAAAAAAAGGGACTGTTTAGTATCATCAGAAAATACTGAAATTTGTTCTCCTAGAACCCTAGCAGTAACATGGATTCAACATTTAAAAAGTATGTTCTTTGCTGTATTGACGTGCTAGTAAACAGAGCCAAGGCAACTTGAAGTCAAAGTTAAATAATTCATATATATGTGAAATCCCTTGTCTTTTGAGTTGCCGAACAGCTTGAACAGAGACTTAACAACCATCATTACCCCCATAATTTACTGTAAATATATGTTTTTTCCATTTTCATTTCCTGTAGATAGGACTCACTGTACCCTCAGTGTAAGTTATAAAACATTTATAAGTTTTGATGCATTTATTTATTTCCACCCTCCAAGGCCTTAATGGACTTTGTAATAGCGATGGCTGGGCTGATGCCCATTAGTACCAGGGCTTAATGTTTGCTCACAGAAGCATGTGGGCCGCATTTAAAGTCTGGCAGGATGTAAGCATTGGCTTGACTTAGCTTGGCTAACGGCAGGTACCCACATTTGAGGCTAATGAATCTCTCTCCCTGCATTTTAGCATGTCTGTTCTCCTTAGAGGGCAATGAGGCTTAAAGCTACAGAACACAGCATCTGGGTAATATGTTTTTTAGTGTAAGGCTGTTTGTGCATTCATTTGCAAAACGATTACGAGCAATTTTTAACATTTGCAGAACATGCTAATACATCTGTTTTCCGATTGCGGTTAAGATTAAACAAGGTCGATTAAAAAACCTATAATATTGTGCACATTTTCAGCAGTTTTTAGACAGTTGAATATTAGAACTGCACAGCATTTATCAAATAATTGATTTGATTTGATTCCTCCATTGTGGAGGAAAATATTGTTACAGCACAATATCCCAATATATTTTGCAGCAATGCTATATCGATACATGAATGCACATATTAATATATTGCCAATATATTTTATAACATTTGGTTTAAGACATGGCGGTTCATTCCGCTGTGGCGACCCCAGATTAATAAAGGGACTAAGCCGAAATGAAAATGAATGAATGAATGAATGGTTTAAGACATTTTTAAGCACTTCTTCTTAATTTCCTTACAGTCCACTAGATGGTTGACTTTTTTTTTTCTTCAGGTGAGCGGGGTCACCTTCAGCGTTAAATAAAAGTAAAATAAAGATGGCGGCATCGCGTAAATGTGCTTACAGATAAAAAATGATGATAGGTTTTCATTACATTGTTGGTCAGTTTGTCTGCTTGACAATCCCATTTTGCAGCAATAACATTGAATCTCAGATAAACAAACTAAGAAATGTTTATCACAAATACTGTTTACAATTTTGTCATGACACAAGTATTGTGATAATGTTGTATTCTTATACAGTCACCAAAAAAAGCTTACATTTAAAATACCTTGTAATTATTAGTATAATAATACAATAATTATTATAAAAACAAACTCTTTAATACATATATATTACAACATTATTATTTTTTATTTAGACAGCATTATATTGTAGAATAAAACCTATCACTTCTCACTAAAAAGAAAGAAATACAGAAATAATCATCCAAGATGAAACAAATCTTCTGAAATTCTGAAAGAACCTCTGGCTATTATTAATGTAATGACACTGACAAAAATAATCCAATTCTTCAGAGCCGTAACCTAATATGATCACTATTCCTCATGCTTTGATCCGTGCCATGAATATTCAAGCATGTGTATGTTGATGATTCTTATTTGCATAAATGGAAATATTTTAAAAGGTCCATGTGTCTTACAGCACTTAAGGGAGTTTAATTTTAGAACACTTCCCACAGATATGAGTCAGGTACTTTTATTACTTTAAAAAAAACCTCAAATTTGACCATTAACGTGGCAGTAAGCAGCACCTAGGGATGGCTTATTAAAGAGTGGAGACCTGATGAGTATAATTACCTCATCTGTTTCCCTCAACAGATGCGATGGGGACATTAATGTGCTACTAAGATCTCTCTTGGATGCATGCTCGTCACTGATTATGCCGATATTGTCACAAATAAATGCATGCTGCATTTAAATGTGCGTTTAGGAGAACTGCACCAATCATCATATAAAAGGGCAGGACAAGGCCAAATTTCAGATTAACACTATTTTATTCAATAAAAAATGAATTGTACATTATAAAATTAAACACTACACAAATAAAATACATGATAAAATACATAAAGACATTACAGATAATACTGTAACAAGGATGTCCTTACAATTTCTAGATAACTACAAATCTAAAATATCCAAACTTGACAAAAATCAGCATGAAAGAAAAGGAAATAAGTACTGTACATATATAAACTTTCTCTGATATTTCATTAAGAAAGCAACATAATACTGTATACAGTATGTGCTTGATAAAACTGAATTACAGATTCTGAACCAAATCTTACTTAAATTTAAAATAAAACAAACCAAACAACTTGACTTTAATTGCACCAAACTGTACTGAATTGAACCACATCTAATCAACCTGATCTAAACCAAATGGATCAGACCAAATGAACTGAACAAAATTAACCTGAACTAAACTAAACCCAATCAAAATTAACTAAGCAAAATTAACCTAAACAACTCAGACCAAATCAATCTGAACTATTGAGTATACAGCAAATCAATGGTAGGATATAATGCCCTCTGAAGGGCACTTTGGAGTGAAAAAAAAATCCCAAAAAAACGGCCTCCATATTGAAGTGTCATTCCAAACTGAAATGCTCAAAACTTTGAAGAGCCTCTGAAATTCAGAATTGTGAAGGACACAACTGATGGACACTAATCCTTTGTGACCAGTTGAAAGTATTAGGGCATAGGGATGAGCCCTTCTGAATGGAACCCACCTCAAATTAACATTAACTGACCCAAACCAATATGAACAAGATAACTAAACCAAATAAAAACTGAAAAATTAAAGCAACTGAAATTAAACAAGCCAAATCTAATTTAATTCAACTAATCTAAGATGAAGATGCTTTATCTTTATATATATATATTTGCATGTTCTCCCCGTGTTGGCGTGGGTTTCCTCCGGGTGCTCCGGTTTCCCCCACAAGTCCAAAGACATGCAGTATAGGTGAATTGGGTAAGCTAAATTGTCCGTAGTGTATGTGTGTGAATAAGTGTGTGTGGATGTTTCCCAGTGATGGGTTGCAGCTGGAAGGGCATCCGCTGCGTAAAAAACATATGCTGGATAAGTTGGCGGTTCATTCAGCTGTGGCAACCCCAGATTAATAAAGGAGCTAAGCCGAAATGAAAATGAATGAATGAATATATATATCTCTGAGAGAGATTCAGTCTGCTTCTTTCTATTAGCCTCCTCACAGGTGTCTCTTTACTGCACAGTTGCACTTACCAGTCATTCTAAAGCAGTACTGTTGATTCTTGGACAACATCTAAAATTAGACGCAGAGCTGATGCTGATTCAGGCCATGCTCAGAGCCCAGGCTTTCATTAAAGAGATGAGTATGCCCTATAGGTCACAGACTCAGACAGGACCTGTCATGAAAAAGCCCTGAGTCAATGCCTCTGTCCTCGCCTACACACACTGCTACACACACATGCATTTCAGCAAACAGAAGCTAAACGGTTCTAGTGACAACAAAAGATGTGAGTAGCGATCTAGCATCAGTTTGAAGTCTTAATATTTATAAATATTTAACATTAAGGGTTGCTTTCTGCCTTCTTTAATCTGCTTGAATCGCACTAAAGCTTATTTTCTCATTTGGTGCGGTTAGTTTGTGCACCAAAACCTCACCAAACAAGACTTGCTCGAAGAGGTACCCTTCAAATGAACATTCTCGTTACACTTTCAAATGAACATTGAAGTGGTTTGTGGTGAGAAGATGAAATTAACTCAAACAGACCCAACTGCTACTGCATACTGTAGAAATATTATTTTGTGTATTATTTTGTGCCGCCCATTGCTTGGTTCAAACCAAATGACCCAAATCACAGGTCTGAAAGTACCCTAAAACTTTTGAAGCCTTCTTTCTTAGTGTTCTTGTAGCTCATATAGTGAAAAATGTAATGATCATCGTCATTCTGTAAGTTTGCAGTTATGGGAATGCATATGCTGGATAAAAACATTTAGTGAGCCCAACTGAGTTACTAAACTAAACTAGATAATTGATCTGAAATAACCCAAACCAAATTCAATTGCACTAAGCAACTGAATGAACTCAACTCTGATCTGTGATCAAAAATGAAAATCAAAAATGTGTTAAGAGTGGCAATTACACGACTGCTGTTGACACAAAAGCTCACCGAATAATAATCTACCCAAATGCTAAGAAGAATGGGACTAAAGACATGCGAGCCAAAATGAACTGGAAGACTGATGGCCTAGGGGGCTGCTGGTTTGAATCTGGTCGAGATGATACATCCTTTAACTCTGTCACCTCAGACACCCCTGAGCAAGACACATAACCTGACTTGGCTCCAGCAGAGCCATTCCTGTAATTAAATCTATGTCTGAAACATCACATGAGATAAAAGCTTCTGCGAAATGACTAGTAACTAGGCAGCCATCAGACAATGACACACTAATGGCAAAGCATGTCAGCCACATCACTTGAGGGTCTTTAGCCCGAAACTGACATCTTCTTGAAGACTCCAGACAGGATTACAGGAAGAAAATGCTCTGAAGGTTGATGCCTACAGTCAATTCACTGCTTTAAAAACAGGCATAACCTTTGAATACAATTAGAATATTAGCCAAAAGCTCTCTTTTTTGTGAAAACAACTATGAGCCAAAGTCAGCACATCTGAAAGAATCCATCTGAGTGAAAGAGTAAAACTACACAGCCACAGGCAGTCTGAACGATTCTCTCCAAATCATGCTCGCGTTTAAACTCATCCTGTGGTCACGCAGTAAGCTCTCCGTACAAAACAGCTCAACTCAGCAAGATACCGGCGTTTCTAAACACAGCGGATGAAGACAAATGTTTGTAGGCACCATAAGGCGTCTGCTCATCCCATTTTTTCTTACTTTTTTCTTTCTTTTTTTTGGTCAAGCTTAATGCATCTCAGTTTGATAAATTATCACGAGCAGAGAAAGTGAATCAAACCGGATCTTCTAAACGCCTGCTTTACGGCACTACAGAAAACAGTTGGAGATTCATGCCATTTATACCATCGGTCAGGCCTGGCATAAAAGGCCAGTGGGGGAGATGGTATGCAGGAAGGGAGGAAGGGAACGACGAAATGAAATTACACCAAATAACACATAACGAAGGGGAATACATAAGCAGGTCTGCGATCCCCAGCGGTAAAACACGAGTGGTTAAAACCAGAAGCCGAGCTCAAAGAGAATGGGCTGCAATTACTCTCAGAGAATAACACTGTCCAAATCAATCATTGCCAAAATCCAGACAGGTGTCAGGGAGAATGAGGCACAGTCCGATCAGATGCATGCTCTGATGCTCCAGTCACCTGAGAGTTTAGTCATAACAATCCTGGTTTTAATTGGGCAATGATTAACGAGCTCGTGGGAGACGTGTCCTTGAGCGCGCCAGAGAAAGCAGACGACCACATCAGTCGTCCAAAAGCTCACGTTAGATGAATTTCAGAGAATCAGGATGTTCTTTCATGTTCTGCAAATCAGCCTGAATGGGTCAAACTGTAGAAATGGATGAACTAATTGCATTGTAAACAACTCGACCAAATGGTTATCGGCACTTTCAGACACATCACAAGTGAAATGACCTCGAAAATGATGAATCGGTGAGTGAGACGGTTTTAGCACAAGCAAAGGTGGGACTTTGTGTTAGCATTATTGATTACACATACTGAGAATTTGATGCCTGCATTTGTAAATAAAGCTGTTTGGATATATTTTTTTGAAGCTACTGAACTTTGACCTAAAATTTCAAACATAGAAACAGATCTTTATACTGCAAAAAATGCTTTCCTTACTTAGATTTTTGTCTTGTTTCTAGTCCAAATATCTAAAGAATCTTAATTCAAGATGCATTTTATAGTCAAGCAAAAAAAAAGGAAATAATATGTTTTAGGAAATAATATGTCCAAATTAAGTGAGTTTTTACTTAAAACAAGCAAATACAAATAAGCCAATGAGGTAAGCTAAATAATCTTATGTCAAAAGGAAAAACAAGATTATTTTGCTTACCCCACTGGCAGATTATTTTGCTTGTTTTAAAGAAAAACATACTTAACTTAGGCAAAAACAAGACAATTTTATTTTTTGCTTGTCTAGAAAATGCTTCTTGATTTAATAATTTTCAGATATTTAAACAACAAGAAACAAGACAAAAAACATCTAAGTAAGAAAAGCATTTTTTTCAGTATACTTTGATTTTCAAAGTCCATAACAAACCACACACCAATGGCTAATCAATGGCTACTGGTTTTCAGCATATCTTCTTTTCTGTTCAACAGAGAGAAAAAAAAGAAACTCAAATAAGTTTGGAGTGAGTGGAGGTTATCTCTTTACAGAGAGACTGGAACTGTATTTGCTTATAAAATGTGCTCTCAATTTAACACACTGAAAAGTCCTTTTACAGTGTAGAATGTATCCGTGTATTTATTTTTTTTACTGTTGTGCAAGTGAAATAAACATTGCAACTAAAATATGAGAAGCTGATGTGTAAACAAATAATAATAATAATAATAATAATAACTGAATAGTTTTTGTCTTCATTTCGAAGTCAAACTATTGATTTAACAAATTGTGCAATAAACAAAGTGTGTAACTCAAAAATTAAGTGTCATTCAAACATTAATAATAGAGTGTGAACGTTTACAGTTTACTTCTGAAACACCCAAAACTGTCTAATGTGATGCCTAAAATGTTGATACAACTAAAGGAAGATGAATCGCTTGGAGAGATCCTTGGTTAAATTTGTTGGATCAGTAAAAGTAAACCCTTCCACCACTTGAACTTGCTGAATTAGCATTTGTTTGGTAGTAGAATGACTGTGAAGTGACGTGGTAAAATCTGATGATTGTCCACGTCTGTCTGTAGGGTGCGAATTGGGCTGAGTGCATAAAATAATTTCCAGAATATGTGCTCATTTAGGATCAGTAATGAAGAGCCTTTATACTCTCAGCACAGCAGATCAGAGCAGAAGCCACAGCATCAGTAGAGGGTGGAAAGGTCATGGTTATAACCATTATTTGTGCCCTTCATCTACTTAGTCTTAACTGCATGTCTCGACTTCATGCCTCATAACTCCAGTTTATGGACCAGCCGCTCCAGTTCTGGTATAAAGATAAAATGAAGACGTCCTCACATTCCTGTCCAATCTTATAAAGTGGCGCTAATGGACATCAACATTATGGCTTTAAAATTAGATAGTAAAACATAAAAAAATGTCACAGTAAAACATAAAATAAGGAAAATCCAGGCTTTATATGCCATCTTTGCATAATTTGTTCAATTTTATTTTTTGGAGGCTTCAGACAAGCAGATGAATTGGAAATTCACAAGCTCTGTACATGCAGAGACAGCAGCATCGAGAAGCCACTATTGAGAAAGATATTTAAAATCATAAGCAGCCTATAGCTTGGCAAGCTGCAATTTCAAACATATACTACATATACTAAAAATAATTATGCTTGGAAAGTTTTGACCCAAAACAAACAAAAAGAGATTTTAAATAGTTGTTTATAGTGCAAGCATGAACAAATGGAAATATACAGTAGTACAAGCAAATAAAAACAATAGTTGTGTACATCCATATCAATTTAACAACATAATGAAGTGCATTATTTAAAAAAATGTATTACAGTAAATAAATGTATGCTCTTAAAAATAAATCTACTTTATTGGCAACCTTAAACAGCCATGGAACTTTTCCATGGCATAAAAAGTTCTTAAAGTGTAAAAAGTAATTTAGATTACATTATGTATTGTTGTTGTTGTTGTTGTAGTTGTTATTATTATTAGTAGTAGTAGCAGTAGTAAGAATGGTAAGGATTATTAACCTCTGATAAGGTTCACAGGAACCTAAAATGGTTCTTATGGCATCATGGTTTTGAATATTTCTTTTTGAACAGTTCATTTACAAGTCATACAGTTTGAATAAACAGATTCACTATAACAATTCAGACTTCAAAATAATAGTCATCAAAAATGAATGTGTTTAATTATTGGCTTAACATTGGCGCACCAATGAGCTTAAAACATGAGCTTAAATACTGACACTAAAAACATGCTACTTATCCTTAAATGTAGCTTATTACTCTGAAACGACTTTAAAGGTAATATCATTATTTCTACTTGCCGTTATCACTCCAAATAATGCAGCTCACAGAGTGCAACAGAACTCCAGTAACCCAGGAAGCATCAGTTCATTGTACACTGTTAGACCACCTGCCTCAAACACAATGGCAGCAGGTAAATCAGGATGGCGCCGGTTCACCTAAGAATCCATCTGACAACTTTTGGATCATGACTGTCCTTTGACAGCCATAATCCATAAATAGCGTATTTAATGCACCGCGAGTCTGGGACAGCGTTGATATGAATACATACAGGAGTGAAAATCCAAGCTTCACAGTTCACTGCCTCAGACTCCCTCAAACAGTCATGTCATCAGGTTCATTCCTGCAGAAGATCTGGACCTCAGATTAGAGGAGAAACTGTATTTGTGATTTGCTGAGGAATGGGCCAAGCGTGAACGTGATAATAAGAGCATGTGGATCAGTGGAGGTATGAAGATATTTACCCTGGTCGTACATGACAGTAACACCCAGGCTGTGCTTCAATTCAACTCAGCTTTCTCCCAAGGTCCCTTGTCATTTTAAATAGCAATGATGGGTCTACCATTTTTCCATTTCTTGCTCACTCACTCTCTCTTAGATACTCCGCATCTTATACTCATAAAACGAATGACTTTACATAAAACAAATACTTCATACACAGGCTACGTTAACTGACTAGCAGATTAACCCTTTCGAGTGTATGATCACACCGGTGTGATCAGCCTTGGGTGGTTTATGAAGCGTTTATATAGCATAATTTTTGTGCCACTGTACGACAAATAATGTTTTTACATTCTTGTAAGGGATTAGGGTTAGGGTTGAGGTAGCGGTAGACGCTAATAAAATACAATTAATGCGTAATTTAATAAATAATATAAATACTTCTCGTTAACTTCAGATCGTAGCTGTATTCATTCTAGCAACGAAAGCGGCACCCATTACCCATCATTCATTCATTCATTCATTTTCTTTTCGGCTTAGTCCCTTTATTAATCTGGGGTCGCCACAGCGGAATGAACCGCCAACTTATCCAGCATATGTTTTTACGCAGCGGATGCCCTTCCAGCTGCAACTCATCACTGGGAAACATCCATACACACTCATTCACACACATACACTACGGACAATTTTAGCTTACCCAATTCTCCTATAGCGCATGTCTTTGGAATTGTGGGGAAAACCGGAGCACTCAGAGGAAACCCACGCAAACACGGGGAGAACATGCAAACTCCACACAGAAATGCCAACTGACCCAGCCAGGCCTCGAACCAGCGACCTTCTTGCTGTGAGGCGATTGTGCTATCCACTGCACCACCGTGCTGCATTACCCATCATATAACAAATACTCGGGGTATCAGAAACTACACAATATGATTAGTACTTTTGTCAATATTTACAGAAAAGGGCAAAAAGAAACAAAATACGATATATACACAGATCATTGGGACTGGTAGCTCGTGATAAACTTGACGTGTTGCCATGGGAATGCAATGGATACTAAGTAATGGTCACAAAAAAACACACAGGAAGGTCAGCTGAAGTATTTAAAAATCACACGTGAAAGGGTTAACTGGCTAGCCAGTTAAGTTTTAATTTAGTTTGCACTATTTTGGGTTTTAGGTACCATGGAGGTATAGCTTAGCTCAGCTCCTCCATAATACCATGGCAACAAAGAGTGATAAAAGTCAAGCTGCCTTCATGCTACCTAAAACCAAAAATTGGTGCAGTGCAACTTAATTAGCCAGCTAATCCAATTTAATGGTACAGGCCCTCATGTGGAACACACTATATAACTGGACTTATTGTCATAAAAAAGACAAAATACTCCAGACCTGTTTTTTCTTGTCTTCTATTTTTTTGTGATAACTTGATAATGACAACATAATTCATACGTACACTGTAAAAAAGCAGGGTTCCACGCAATTCCTTTTTGCTGTCCCAACACAAATCTATTAGGTTAACTTAACACATTTAAGCAGATCGAACATAAAACAATTAAGTTGATGTCCAAAAAAGTAAAGAATTTAGTTTTTCAGCTCATTTTAAATAAGTAGTTTGAACAAGCTGCAAAAATAATTTTTTGAGTGCATTCACTGAGAAAAAATCCTGTATATTTAGAAATTATATATATATATATATATA
>CAIGQW010021519.1:0-11190 GCA_903798125.1 Danio choprae
TTTTTTTGATTGCAAAACCATGACAGCATATAATCATACATGCTTGATTGTTGCTGGTTTTAGATGGTTTTCTAGATGGAGTACAGCGGTCCCTCACTATAACGCGGTTCACTTTTCGCTGGCTTGCAGATTTTTTTAGTGCAATTTGACATGCTTTTTTCTACAGTGCATTGTGTTCTGCGTCCTGGTTAGCACATTGTGTTCTGCGTCCTGACTGGCTGTAGACCATTGTCAATCAATCTCCTCCGTGTCGTGTCTCCTGTACAGTACAGAATGCGTTCAGCTTGCCAAATTGACATAAATCTTCGATCGCTAGCAGTGTGAATCTCAAGTGCTGTACTGTATGTTAGCAAGTTTACACCCCACAATGTTGACGAAATGTTCTGCACTTTCAAAGGCACCTGCGGTAGCACCCAAAATGTAGAGGAAGATGCTAACCATCGCACAAAAAGTTGAACTTCTGGACATGCTAAATGGTTTTAATCTTCGGCTTCATTCTATAATACTGGACTTATTTTTCTATGAAGGTTTGAACTTTGAGAGTGTTGAAACGAGAGAAAAGTGTGAAGATGTTAATGCCTGTCTGAGAGCAGTGAGGGGTTTTACAGCCTTAAAACATAAAAAACAAAGCGGACTACTTTGCGGATTTGCCTATTGCAGGTTATTTTTAGAATATAACCTCCGCGATAAATGAGGGACCACTGTATAGTGTGTGCTTTCACAAAACAGAGTAAACATAGTAAACGTATTTAGGCGCGCACACACACTATAATCTGCTGTTTTACCCCACAGAACTCCATATAAAAGCCAGAATCTTTATTGCACAGGCATAACTAAAGGGTTAATGCTGCCAACTGATGATCAACAGTAAAAATTACACATTTGACCTCCTCCCAACAGGGAAAACCACCAACAATCAAGCATGTATGATTATATGCTGTCATGGCTTTGCAATCAAAAATGTCATTATAATGGAAGTCAATGGGGTAAAAACAGCCCCCAACATAACCAAAGGGGAGTCAATTTGGACAGTGCACAAGGGTTAAGTTTAATGTCTTGGACAATAACTCTGCTGCGTCGGACCATTTGAAACTCTTCACTTTCTGAAAACACAAACTGGAGTTTAAACCGCACTGATCTTGTCTTTAGTAAACACCAGGGTCATGCAGATTTGACCTCACATTTCCTCCAGCACAATACAGAAAACCACAGCAGTGAAGGAGGATGATAAACGTGTGAGCTCAGCAGACGAGCGAGTGAGCGGATTATTAGGTGAGCGAGACCTATTAACCCAGTTCAGGTGAGTGAATCAGGTTAACACTGGTAAACTGTGAGAGGCCACGGCTAATTACATCATCAGCGGCGGGTCACACAACAAGCTTAAACTGACACTCTGACGATAATATTCACCAGCGGTGTGTGTCAAGATATAACTGCTAAATTAATCTCTATTTAAACAGAAGATAAGACAAGCTATATTAAGGCTGCACAATAAATTGTTTCAGTATATGCTTTGCTTCCAGTGAGGATTTAGAGAAACTTTACATTTAGAAAGCTGTCATCACCAGCAGAGTGGATTACTGTAATGGCCTCTTTACTGGCCTTTCCAAAAAGACAGTCAGACAGTTGCAGCTCATCCAGAACGCTGCTGCCAGGATTCTGACCAGAACTGGAAAATCAGAGCACATCTCACCTGTCCTCAGGTCTTTACACTGGCTCCCAGTTACATTTAGAATATATTTTAAAGTATTACTACTTGTCTATAAATCACTAAATGGCCTAGGACCTCAATACATTACAGATATGCTCACTGAATACAAACCCAACAGATCACTCAGATAATTAGGATCAAGTAAATTAGAAATTTCAAGAGTTCAGTCAAAGCAGGGTGAATCCGCCTTCAGCTATTAACAGCGCCCCCTGCTGCTGGAATCAGCTTCCAGAAATGATCAGATGTGCTCCAACATTAGGCACGTTCATTTATGACTGATAACACATCTGTTGAGCTGTGCCTTTACTGAATGAGCACTGCGCTACGTCCCACAGATCGCACTATTATGTTTTAATATTTTTTAATCATTTTTATTCTTTACTGTTTTTATTTTCTTATACTTGTTTCTTTTATTCCTGTTTATGTAATGCATAAACTAAACTTGCCTTGCCTATATATTGCAAATCTGCAATATTCACATGATGTCGAGCAATTTCAAACCAGTTGAACAGAAGAGATTATAAGTTTGACACTTTAACAAAGATTAATAGTGTTTATTTATACAATGAAGACTATACCCTGTTATTTTACATTTAAGTATTGAACTTCTGTACATCATTACTGTTTAAAGTGCTGTTTATTTCATTTTTATCTTTGTTATATTGTTTTGATCTGGGCTTTATTTTATTTTGTATATACAGTTAAAGTCAGAATTATTAGCCCTCCTGTTACATTTTAATTCTTTTATATTACTTCCCAAGTTTGTATTACCAGAGAGAAGATTTCACATTTCTAAACATAACAGTTTTAATAACTCATTTCTAATAACTGATTTATTTTATCTTTGCCATGATGACAGCACATAATATTTGACTATTTTTCAAGATATTAGTATTCAGCTTGAAGTGACATTTAAAGGCTTAACTAGGTTAATTAGGCAAGTTAGGGTAATTAGGCAAGTCATTGTATAACGATGATTTGTTCTGTAGACAATCAAAAAAAAAACTAATATTGCTTAAGGGGGCTAATATTATTAACCTTAAAATGGTTTTAAAAAATTGAAAACTTCTTTTATTCTAGCCGAAATAAAACAAATAAGACTTTCTGCAGAAGAAAAAATATTATAGGAAATACTGTGAAAAATTCCTGAATCTGTTCAACATCATTTGGAAAATATTTGAACTTCACCTGTATATAATGATTATATAATGATTAATACTCATGTCAATAACAGAAATCTTGCTTACTCCATGTTGACATTAAAACTCTCCTCTCATCAACACACACTCAGAAATGAAGATTGTGGTCATACTCACATAATAGTTATCGTTGATTTGGACCATCGGTGCGTTCACACAAGCTCCGAGACACTCCACTTCTGTCAGTGTGAATAATTTATCTGCTGTGGTCTGCCCGACTTTAATACCTGACAGGAGAAATCACCTTTAGGTTACACAATTTCAATTAATTGGGCAGTATTTTTGTGAATGCAATTAAAGATAGTTCTACCAATATCGTAAATTGATTATCATTATTATCATTGGTGGCACAGTGACTCAGTGGTTAGCACTGTCACCTAACAGCAAGAAGGTCGCTGGTTCGAGTCCCGGCTGGGCCAGTTGGCATTTCTCTGTGGAGTTTGCATGTTCTCCCCGTGTTGGTGTGGGTTTCCTCCGGGTGCTCCGGTTTTCCCCACAGTCCAAACTCATGCGCTATAGGTCAATTGGATGAACTAAATTGGCCGTAGTGTACGAGTGTGTGTGAATGTGAGTGTATGGGTGTTTTCCAGTAAAGTGTTGGAAGGGCATCTGCTTCGTAAAACATATGCTGGATAAGTTGGTGGTTCATTCTGCTGTGGCGACCCCTGATAAATAAGGGACTAAGCTGAAGGAAAATGAATGAAGAGCAAATAAATAATCATTTACTCAATAAATATTGTCTATAGTTTTAAGTTTTATTTTAGACTTACTTTTAGTAACTCTCTACAAAACATTAACATAAGATAAAATGAAATGTTGCCTTGACAACTAGCTGAAATGTAAACATTATTCATAACATTTGAGGTTATGTTTAATTAAAGCAACTAAAATATCTTGTTTGTGTTGCATAGAGAAAAAAATACTTTTAAAAAATAACATTCATTTTCTTTTCGGCTTAGCCCTTTTATTAATCTGGGGTTGTCACAGCGGAATGAACCGCCAACTTATCCAGCATATGTTTTATGCAGCAGATGGCCTTCCAGCTGCAACCCATCACTGGGAAACACCCATACACTCTCATTCACACACATACACTACGGACAATTTAGCTTACCCAATTCACCTATAGCATGTCTTTGGACTTGTGGGGGAAACCGAAGCACCTGGAGGAAACCCACGCCAACACAGGGAGAACATGCAAACTCCACACAGAAATGCCAACTGACCCAGCCGAGGCTTGAACCAGCGACCTTCTTGCTGTGAGGCAATTGTGCTACCCACTGCGCCACTGTGACGCCTCAAAAATAAAAAATAAAAATAAATAAATAAATCAAGCACTTTGGTTCAACAGAAGAATAAAAAGCAACTAAACAATGCATTTTATGTATGTGAATTGCCAATTAATCTTAAAGGCTTCTTCTGATTATATTTCTAAATAAAACATCTTGTTCTCAAATAAAGAATATTGCAAAGCCGTAGTGTAATATTCCAGCTTCTTCAGATACAGTTGAAGTCAGAATTATTAGCCCTTCTGTGTATTTTTACTCAATTTCTGTTTAACAGAAAGAAGATTTTAACAAATTTCTAAATCTAATAGTTTTAATAACTCATTTCTAATAACTGATTTCTTTTATCTTTGCCATGATGAGAGCAAGTAATATTAGACTAGATATTTTTCAAGATACTAGTATTCAGCTTAAAGTGACATTTAAAGGCTTAACTAGGTTAATTAGGGTAATTAGGCAAGTCATTGTATAACGATGGTTAGTTCTGTTCTGTAGACAATCTAAAACAAATATTGCTTAAGGGGGCGAATAATATTGACCTTAAAATGGTTCTAAAAAATGTTTATTTTAGTCAAAATAAACCAAATTAGACTTTCTCCAGGAGAAGAAATATTATATGAAATACTGTGAAAAATTCCTGAATCTGTTCAACATCATTTGAGAAATATTTGGAAAAGAAAACATTCACAGGAGGGCGAATAATTTTGGCTTTAACTGTATATTGACACAGCAAGTGTGTTTACTGGTGTCATGGATTACCTAGTTTTTTCTGGATGGCCTCCAGGATGCTGTCAGAGTCACACAACATGCACGGTGTGGTAGTGCAGATCTGGATGTGGTATTTGCCCACCGGCTGACGGAGGAACATTGTGTAGAAAGTCGCTACTTCATAAACCCTCATAGGAGCAATGCCCAGAACCTCTGCCACCTGCAGGACAAACACACAATCACAGCAGGGAAGAGAGCAAAAGATTCAGTGCAACAAAAAAACACACAATAATGTATTATAATAAAAGAGTACAATAGGACATCAGGCTAAGATTTTATTCATTCATTTTTCTTCGGCTTAGTCCCTTATTTATCAGGGGGTCGCCACAGCGGAATGAAGCGGCAACTTATCCAGCCTATGTTTTACACAGCGGATGCCCTTCCAGCCGCAACCCAGTACTGGGAAACACACACACACACATACATATACACTACAGCCAATTTAGTTTATTTAATTCTCCTATAGCGCATGTGTTTGGACTGTGGGGGTAACCAGAGCACCCGGAGGAAACCCACGCCAACACGGGGAGACGAGCAAACTCCACACAGAAATGCCAACTGGCCCAGCTGGGACTCGAACTAGCCACCTTCTTGCTGTGACGCAACAGTGCTAACCACTAATTAAGGTAATTACATTAAATAATTTAATATAATGTACTAATTGAACGTAATGGGTAAAAACTGGTTTCTTTAATAGACGAATGTCATGGATTTTATGAAACATGGTTGGCTTAGATAAATATATTGCAGAAAATTATATACATTTTAACAAATGTTTCACAGAGACATGCATCAATAAAGAAAATAATATAAAATTCATTCATTCATTTTGGCTTAGTCCCTTTATTAATCTGGGGTCACCACAGCGGACTGAGCCGCCAACTTATCCAGCATATGTATTACACAGCGGATGCCCTTCCAGCTGCAACCCATCACTGGGAAACATCCATACACACTAATACACTATGGACAATTTAGCTTACCCAATTCACCTGTTCCACATGTCTTTGGACTTGTGGGGGAAACCAGAGCACCCGGAGGAAACCCACGCGAACATGGGGAGAACATGCAAAATCCACACAGAAATGCCAACTGACCCAGCCGAGGCTCGAACCAGCAACCTTCTTGCTGTGAGGCAATTGTGCTACCCACTACACCACTGTGACGCCTAATATAAATACTCTCTAAAATAATTTAAAAAAACTTATCAAATAAATAAGTGCTACATGAAATAAAGCATTTTAAAATTTGTTCATTTAATTTATTAAATAACGTATAACTAAAACAAAACCATTCTAAAAACCATTCATACATTAAAAAATCAATATAATGTAAATATATAACAACATTTTAAGAGCTATAACTACAATTATAATGAAAACAGAAAAATAAATAAAAATAACACTGTCCAGACTGCAATGGAATAACTCAAAATGTCACTATACAACAATGTTTCCAGGTTAGTGGTGATTTTTTTCCAAATGTGTGCATGTCTTAGCAGCCTCTGACCTTGTTCATGGCAGAAATAGGAAGCCATCCATTCTGCCTCTGAGCCAAATCCAGCACAGGAATAGTAGCGGCCGCCTTGTGTCCCTCTGGGTAATTATTAATGATGGCCTCAACTCGCTGTTACAAACCAACGGCAACAAAAACTTATCATTATCAATATACACATACATACACATCCACATGAAATATTCACAATAGGGCTGCACAATATATCATTTCAGCATCAATATCGCAATGTGATCATTCGCAATAGTCACATAGCAAGTATATGCAATGTTGAGTCTGGATTATAATTGAATGCAAGTGTTTTTTTAGGCCTGTGACTGTGTGAGGGTTTTAAAAGCATTCAGGCTTAAGAAACTACCATTTGTAACAGCAAATTAAAAAGCGATTAATTTTATTGAATTGTTTATAAAACGAAGACTATGCAGTATTATTTTTACATTTGATTATTCAATTACTCTATACCTGAATCCAGTTGGACTCCTTGGAAAACAATAAAACGCTGTTTATTTCATTTGTATCTTTTTCTTTACTGTATTTATCCATCCTTGTAGATTGTTTCTTAAATTTTATGCATATACACTCCACTACAGAATCATCCCAATCAATGTTTGCAAATAGTTATGCAACTAATCTACTGAAATTGTGTTCCTATTCCAATATACACTACCTGACAAAAGTTGTCGCCTATCCAAGTTTTAGGATCAGCAAATAATAACTTGACTTCTAGTTGATCATTTGGTATCAGAAGTGGCTTATATGAAAGGCAAAGGCCTCTAGATTACGCTTATTTTTACCAAAATAAAATATGATCATGCCTTGATTTTTCATTATTTAATTAGGACAGTAAGGTCTGACTTTGCTTAGACAAAAGTCTTGTCACTTAACAGAAATAATGTACAGTATAGAATATAAAGTCATGCTGCAGTGGAGAAAGAATGAATATTGTGTATGACCCCCATAAGCTTGGAGGACTGCATTCATACATCTCTGCAACGACTCAAATAACTTATTAATAAAGTCATCTGGAAAGGCAAAGAAAGTGTTCTTGCAGGACTCCCAGAGTTCATCAAGATTCTTTGGATTCATCTTCAATGCCTCCTCCTTCATCTTACCCCAGAGATGCTCAATAATGTTCATGTCTGGTGACTGGGCTGGCCAATCCTGGAGCACCTTGACCTTCTTTGCTTTCAGGAACTTTGATGTGGAGGCTGAAGTATGAGAAGGAGCGCTATCCTGCTGAAGAATTTGCCCTCTCCTGTGGTTTGTAATGTAATGGGCAGCACAAATGTCTTGATAGCTCAGGCTGTTGATGTTGCCATCCACTCTGCAGATCTCTCGCATGCCCCTATACTGAATGTAACCCCAAACCATGATTTTTCCTTCACCAAACTTGACTGATTTCTGTGAGAATCTTGGCTCCATGCGGGTTCCAGTAGGTCTTCTGCAGTATTTGTGATGATTGGGATGCAGTTCAACAGAGGATTCATCAGAAAAATCCACCTTCTGCCACTTTTCCACATGATCAACCAGAAGTCGAGTTATTATTTGCTGCTCTTACAACTGGGATCAATGACAAGACTTTTTCAGGTAGTGTATATCACAGAAAAAGAAAATATCGCAATGTTAGAATTTTCCAATATCGTGCAGCCCTAATTGACAATATTTATATTATTAGAGAAAAGGTGCAAACTTTGCCATTTTAAAACAGCAAAAAAGGAGGATAGAAATGACCTGCCTCAAATAAGATCATGTTATGACATCAAAAAACTAATATTCACCTTCATGTTTTCAGGGGTGAACTCAAACGGGGTGTCTGGATTGTTTTCTGGGGTGTCTCTGTGCTAGAATAATGAACACAGAGGAATAACTCATCAACAACAAATAATAAATAAAAAAAGATGAAAATATGAGCCCAACATTGTGTTTTTCTTGCATACATGCTCTGTATAATCCAACTAATTATTGATTCTTACATGAAGTGTATCATTTACTCATGGGTGAAAAAATGCTGCTATTTGCATCAAATTACATTTTAATAAAGTCATTATTATTATTATTTCATATATTATAACTAGGTCCACACAGAATCTGCGCACACAGGAATACACAACATCTCTGGTATATGTTTTACGCAGCAGATGGCAACCCAGCACTCCTTACAGACCACTATTAACATAATACTAATGACTTCAAAACAGTTTCAGAGTTATAAAGGAGAATAAATGATACTAATGTTGTAATGTTACTCAATTAAGAAACACAATCAAGGATAAAGCAACTCTAGAGTAGGCATGGGACGATAACCGTTTTCAAGGTATACTCCGGTTTGGAAAAGTCAAGGTTTTAAAACCACCAAAATTTGGTGTTATACTGTTCCTATATGTACTTTTTATTTTATTTTTTACTTTTTTTAGGACAACAGTATCTCCAGCAGATAAGCTATGCAAATATGTCATTTTAAATGGTAAAGAAATCGGTGTTTTAAAAGTAATGAAAACAGCAGAAGTCAATAATTAATTTGAATTATTCAGCCTGACATGTTTACTGCTCCAAAATATTTTATGTTTCTTAAAATAAAATATATAGGTTGTGTCAGAAATTGCCTACTACTCAGTAAGTGCTGCATTTGAATTTACTACTTGAATACTATACAGTAGGAATGCGAGTAGTATGAATGGAGCTCGGACGTACTACGGATGCCATTTTGTCATTATGATGTGACATACCCGCTTCACTCCCATTCATGAATTCTCTCACGGTGCATCATGGGATAGCGTAGTGTCCATCAGATGCGCATTTCAGAATCTTACCAGTAGTAGTAGGTCATCCGGGTACTTCTCACATACTGTTTTTCAAATTCGGACATACTACTTGGCTCGCATACTTTTAATTTTTAGCGTACTATACAGTATTTAAGTATGTGATTTCACGAATAAAAGTTTTTGTTTTTTTTACCCAGAAATGTACAAATTTTATAGCAGTAATCACAATACCGTGAAACTGTGATGTTTCCATCCAAGGTTATCATACTGTCAGAAACTTATACCGGCCCATGACTACTCTAGAGAGCACATCTGTGTCGTTTTTCAGTTTGATTCAGTTAAGAGTTGATTTAGATCAGGTTTAATAACTGTTGCGGTTTTAATAATTGTGAAATCAGCAATAAAGCAATTCTACAGGGAAAAAAAACAATGTCATCATTAAAGTTTTGTTGGGGTAAAGTTGGTTTTATATTCGCACATTTTGGACTTTCTCCTTTATAATATCATTTCAGAAAAGTATTCTTTGCAAACTCTAATCATAGTAGCAGCCAACGACTATCAAAGCCCAACATTGTTCACAGCCAATTAAACAGAGCTAATGCTGTTTTGAAGTCATATTTACATGCGATTTCAGACCGAATACTCAAAGTAGCGTAATAAACAATATAGAGACTGTGTCACAAGTTGTCACTGTTCAAAAATGAACGAATGTGTGAATGTAAACCCAACTTTACCTCAATATAGTGTCAGTGTAGTCAAATCTCGTGTCTCATAAATAACAATACAAAAATACTGCAAAAAAAGACAACAAAAGTCAAGTCTTACCACAAAGATTCCTCCAGCTCCTGCTCGAGCTGATGTCTGATGCAGACTCCGCACCTGCCTCGCCTGAAGAACAATACAATTATAATAATTTATACATTTCAGACACATTTATTGATCGATTCAGTTTTATCGCTTACTTAACCTCTCGTAGCTTCTAATAACATCTCGTAAAGTAGGATATTAAAATCATTCACTGGTTTTAAAGACTGTTTAGTTAAATATAAAATGATTAAATATTATTTAAATGACATAAACACTATCAGGCCTGATTATTAGCTGCTAGCTGTTAGCTTCATGCCCTTGCACAAATGTCAACACTGTTTAAATGGACAAGTCGAATGCAGTTTATTCAAATACCTCACGAATAACTCGATTAAGTCATGTTTTAAATAAACGTACCGTATAAGAGACGGCAGAGCGCAGGGTTGAGGATAAAAACATCTTTTAAACGCGCTCGGTCACACTAAACACAAGCAATGGCGGACATCAAGTAGCGCGAGTTCGATTGAGCGGGTCTGGTTACGAATGCCGTGAACGACGAGTCTGTATAATGGAACACCGAGCAGTAGATAAAAATAACAGACGCACATTGTGTTCTTGACATGCCAGGATTAAAATAACGGAGATAATTAGCGCGGATGCTTGTAGAAAGTCATTTTAAATGCCGAAATCAAGTGTTATTAAAACGTTAGCATGGTGTTTTTATTCCTTTTCATATTCGGAACCAATATAATGGATAGGTATAGGTATAAATATAATAATAATAATAATAATTATAACAATAACAATTATACTAATAATAATTTAAATAAATAACATATCTAAAAATAATAAATATAAATCATATATTTTATTATTATATATTATTATTTATAATTATTATATAAATATAAATATACTCGAATACATAATAGAATATATAAAATAATATCTAAAATAATATAATATAATATAATATACTCATTCATTCATTTTCTTTTCGGCTTAGTCCCTTTATTAATCAGGGCTCACCACAGCGGAATGAACTGCCAACTTATCCAGCATATGTTTTGTGCAGCGGATGCCCTTCCAGCTGCAACCCAGTACTGGGAAACATCCATACACACACACTACGGACAATTTAG
>CAIGQW010021523.1:0-13147 GCA_903798125.1 Danio choprae
TATATATATATATATATATACATGCATACATAAACATAGCATATAACACAAGGCTGGTAAATTTACTCAATCCATCTGCCACTTGCAAGCGTAACTAAAATTTAATTTCACCAAATCGGTAAAACAAGCTTTCTATCAGTCTCTATTGGTAGTCTATCCCCCAATCCCCACTCATGGTTAATTAAATATGAATGTGAGAGAAGCAAACATCAGTGTCATGCTAGTGTCCACGTGTCGTTTCTCTCTCCAGCATCCGCTCGTCCAGTAATGCTCAGGTGAACAGGCTGATGCAGACAGAGGAGGGGAAAGGCGGTGTTGGAGGAGAGGAAGTGGGTGAAGACGGTCTGCGGCATGTTGTGGATAATGAAGAAGATGGCGTCACGTACAACTACTCCTTCTTTCACTTCCACCTCCTCCTGGCCTCTCTCTACATCATGATGACTCTCACTAACTGGTACAAGTAAGTGTTTGTTGTTATACTTTTAAAAAATGTAACTACTTTCTCCTGTTATACTTTACAGGATTAGATCATCTAAGAGCTTTCTCATCCTCCATAGACAACAATGGTCCTAAGATTTCAAAAAAGGAAACAAAAACATTGTCACAACATTTTTATGACTTCAATGGTTCAACTGTAATCATACGATGCTCAGAGAACACTTTTGTGCACCAAAAAAACCTCTTTCATATCAGGTCAGGATGCAAGTTTACTATGGGCGATACTCTGTATATCCGTTAGAGTCTACAGTGCAATACAGAAGTGTTGTGTTGGCCATAGTAAAAAGCACACCCTGACCTTATGGGGAAGACATAGCCAAACAAAGTCATTTTTACAGTTGTTTTGTTGACGTACAAAAGTGTTCTTGGAAATAAAAATTAAAAATAATAGAAAAAAGAATACAAATTGTCAGAATTCATGCACCACCATTTTTCATTGTAGCAATGGTATAATTTTCTTTTGTGATTAGATTAGGTTCAACTTTATTGTCATGTGATATGTATGTACATAATGTGACTTTATTGTCATGTGTACAAACTGTCATACAAGTACAAGGCAACGAAATGCACTTTAGTCTAACCAGGAGTGCAAAAACAGCAAGTGCAGGATATAGGTATAAGTACACTTGGGTAATATTTACAAATGGATGTACTATGGACATAATATACAAGTTGTATAACCTATAATCAGATATTTACAAATAGATGAACATACTGTGTACAGGTTAATTTTAATATCCAGGAATATGCAAATAGATATTACCATAATATACAGGTTGTTATTTGCTATAAACATTATTTACAAATAGATCATAGTCATAGTTTAAGGGGAATAAAATTATTCAAATGAAAATAATTATAATTTATCAACCATAACCATACATACGGGTCATTTATGCATGCAATTACAAGGAATTCTAAATCAGTGGTTCTCAATCCTGATCCACACGGCCCCCCAGCTATGCATATTTTGTATATTTATTTTACCGCTTCAGAGTTTGGTTCCATTTAACCATAAGTGGCCTGCGAAGTAGACATCACAGGATATTCTGCCATGATTCCAGCCTGAAAGTGTGTTCAATACAAATGGTATTCAAAGGGACTTCCTATCACATCCTTAAGATTAATGTGCGGCAATAATTGAAAATACTGCAAAGATTTGTGTAGCTCAAATCTCTCTTTTTTTTTTTTATGAAGATATCTTAAGTCAATTTCTCATGTACAGGGGGTAGAGAGCAGTGAACACTATGTAGGGAACATGTCAATCTCAACCCAGTTTCTTTCTTGGAGTTCTCTTCTAATGATCTGGTTATCTCAAGCCTTGCTCACACTGTGCGATTTCAGCCATGATTTGGTCGTCTGAGACAAATTTGGGAAATCCTAAAAGATTCCTGTAATTCTAAATTCGTAAATCTGTGCTCTTAGATTGTTGATTTGACATTTGATTTGACAATTCGGTTGATAGTTCACCGACAGCCGCTTTAATGGCCGTTGCGATCAAATCTTCCCTCTGACGAAGTTCTTGCAGAATCTGATGACACAATCAGCGCATCAACTTCAAATCACTACAGTAAAAATGTCAAAACATTTTTTTTTATTTATTTTTTTTTTTATTGAGGCACGTTGTGAGCAAAATTAACTCTACAGTTTGTTTATGTTTGCCATGAGGTATCGTGTCAGAACGCGGGATAGTGAAAGTGTCACGGATGGATGATGTCAAACTCGTTTGACTTCCTGTTTGGCGTGTCTTGATTGTCGTTCAGTCTGACTGCTGAGATCTTAGTGTGACATGGGAATCATGTTTGTGCAGTCTGACATGCAACAATCCTTTAGGATTATTAAAAATTGCATAGTGTGAGCTGTACTTAAATCAGGTGTGTTAAAAGGAATGTAAAAATCGCTGGTCTAAATGTTGTTATTTTGTCTTCAGACCAGACACAACTAATCAGGCCATGCAGAGCACGATGCCTGCGGTGTGGGTGAAGATCTGCTCCAGCTGGCTGGGTTTGGGGCTCTACCTGTGGACACTTGTGGCTCCTGTCATTTTCTCAAATCGAGACTTCAGCTAAGCTTGAGTGGTGAGACTCTCTCTCTCTCTCACCTGTTCCAAATACCCATGTTTGCGTTGTGTGAGAAATGGTACAATCTCCATAAACCATTAACTGGCCTGATTGAATGCTATTCAAATCTAAAACAGACCATTGATGACTAATCTTAAGTCTGGTAGGTACATTTAAACAAATTGCATGGACAGAAACAAAACTATATGATGCCATGACATGTATTTAAAAAACAAAATGCAGAAATGACACTAAAGTTTGTTTTAATCGTTTGGTAATTTGACACGTGACGCTTACGACTGTAAAAGTTGCCATTTATCATTAGATTTCCAGTCTGAGCTTCTCTTGACACTTGATGCACTTATAAATGTTTTTAAGATAATAATTTCTTTAAATTCTCAGTTTCACATTTGTTTTAACATTTCAAGTAGAATATATATGCTATATTAAAGGGATAGTTCACTCAAAAATTGATACAATTGTCATAATTTACTCATCCTCCGCTTGGATAAACCTATTCAAGTTGCTTTCTTCTGTTGAACTTGAGAAAAAGCTGTTTCGAAGAATGTTAAAAACCAGTAGCCGTTGACTTCAATGCTGTTTACTATGGTTTCAAACATTCTTCAGAATGTCTTCTTTTGTGTTCACAACCACTTAAAGGTGACTAAACTATGAGTAATTATATTGTTTTAGGTGAGCTATATTGTTTTAGTTGAACTATCCCTGTAGGACAATCAAATTCCAATAACATAATGGCAGAGAAAAATGCAGTTGCACAAAGATGTTATATTGAAGTGATGCTCAAGTGAGCAGCCACTGTGTTCCCACATACAGTATGATGGATAAGTGAAGTTTTTTTTAGTTTAGTTTAGATCTTTTTTATTTATTTTTCCCCCTCAATTATTCATTTCTCATGACTCTTAAAGGCCCTGATATATTCACTACGGTGTCCATCTTGGCTTAGGGGTGAAACCAACTTGAAATGGCTTTACAACACTGCTGAGAGCAGAGAAAATGAAAACAGGACAGTGGTGAAAAAACTGCAGTTAAGAAAAGAACATAAAAAAAAATAACAACAGAGAATTAGAGTTTTCATTTGTACTATAAATGAGCTCTGTGGTGTTTTATTTACTTACAAATGTCTTTTTTAGGCAGATTTAGCAGAAGAAATTAAGCAGAAAATATTTTGAAGAAGGCAGAGCCTCCTATTATATAATTGCCAGTGGGCAATAGGATTTCAAATTCAGCTAGATTTTACTTTTCCAGAAAATTTGCTTTGGCAGTCTGTTTTAAATGCTCTAAATTGACTTTTTTTGGCCTGATTGTGTTAAATTAAGGTACTCTATTTCGTATATCGATTTTATGTGTAGTATATCAGGGCCTAAAGGGATGTTTCACTGTCATTTCAAACTCAATAGGGCTATTAGTTGGTTTAATAAAGTCAGAATTTGTAGCTCTCGTATTACATTAAAGTAACCACACTACGCGACAGGTATTGGGCTACACAAACCTATAGCCACACATTTCAAGTACAACAAATAAACTGTCCTACAGACCATCAACAGTGTGGTCCAAGCCACGAATACAAATATGCATGGAAAACTGCTGCTAGAAACCTATTCTACCTGAACAGGAAACTTTTTTTTTTACAGTAATAGCATTTCAACATCAGGGTCGTCTTCAATACTCAATAGGTACTAAAATATTACATTGAACTCAGATTAAGCACTTTTTTTAGGGGGAGAGAGGTCTGTGGGGCTTAAACAGGGGGCCGTCTTCACTCTATATCCTCTTTAGAGCTCTTAAATGTCTGTATTGAGCTGATAAGCCCAGTCCGACACACCCTTCCCCAGTACATTCACACAAACATGCACACACTGACCCGGCTCTTCAACACTGCCATTAACCACAGACTTTGCTGTAATATTAATCACTGGTGCAAATTAATAGAATATGGTGCTGCCAATCCATCTGAAGCACACGTTGGTATATATATATCTCTAGCTTTTTTGTTTTGCCTGTTTGTGAATGCTTAAGTAAATGGTACTTTAGTGTGGAGCAATATTTAGAACTGAATATAAATTAAAGGGATAGTTTAGCCAAAAATGAAAAATTTTAGGTAATCAAGGTCATCCAAGGTGTAGGTGACATTTGTGACATTGTAGCTGATGTTGTGGCCTTTGAGGATTACATAAAATATCCATGTGCCATTAAAAAGTGTTATAGGCAAATGATGTATCAAGTTTCTTGTTGAAGTAACCGATGAAGCTTTTATACCAGTATAATGTACAATATCACAATATTGAGATATAAGATGAACTAAAGTATTGTATTTTTGTATTAAATCCAAAAGTTTACATTCTTAATCACCTGTCTCTAAAAGTGAGGGGGACGTATCTCCTCCAACCCCCAGCCCCAAAGTTGCTACGCCCCTGCATATACTGGCAGTGAGAATTACAAAGGTGTTTGATTTGAAATGAATGGTGCTTTAAAAAATCCTTGACTCAGCCGTTTATGAAAGAGTGGGAACCCTACTATTAAGTCTTCAAGCTTTTGGTGCTGTGATGAACACCAGTGCATTGCAAACAATCTGAATATTCTTAAAACGCAGTCTGAAAGTTTAAATAATAAAGAAAATCCATTTACATTTAATTTAATGTATTTAAAGTGCCCACAACAACAATGTCATGCATGTTCATTATCTCAATATAGGAATAATATCTAGTTAATGGCTTTCAGCACTTTGAGAGTTTAAAAAACATATACAGGCAAAACGTATTTAATATCTATGACCCTTGACGGTACATTGAGGTCTAATGAAGTGAAAGAGTCAATGTGCAGTAAACTAATCGTTATTTACTACATTATTACTTTCAGTACACAGCATGGATGACCAGAGGGAGAGTACATTAACAGCAAATGTTCATTTCTGGCTGAACTATCCATTTAACAGTTCAGGGCTGCATAATATGTTAATAATTGATCTTTTTAATGGGAAGACGTTTCTAAAAATGGATTGTTGGTCCTTCCGCCTGTGATACTTGGTACACATTTTCTTCCTTTTTCCTCCACCTTCCTTTTTTTTATTTTTGTAAAGTATTTTTGGTTTGTTTATTTGTAGCTATTCTTGTGAACATGCTGAAGTAAAATGACAATTTTACAGTTAATTTACATTTTTGAAACCGTTTTTGAAAGTAAAATGTGACAAAGTTGACATTTCATAACTTCAAATGTTGTACTCGAGTCATTCGGTATTGCCTTGGTTTTTTTGTGATATTGGAAGAAACTGTTATGTAGTATGAAGTATGAAATGTATATATTACGTATATTTGCTCTTTTCCCAAAGTAACACAAGCATGAGGGTTTATTATTAGGAGAAACATGCAAGATTAGTAATTCTTCATGTGCCTTTCTGCAATAACCCGTCTTATCAAACGCAAGCAGGTTTGATTTCAGACCTGTGACGAAGTGCCTTTGCTGATTTATAACATATATTTCATTTTTCATACCATGGATAATATTTCTTTTAATTGTTTCTGTGGATATGCTGTATTTTAGTGATCTGGTCTTGTTTGATCTGTGCTAATACTGTATATATTTCAATAAACTCGTATAAAGGGTTTGTTTGTCACAGTCGAGTTCTTAAAAAGCAACATAAAGTTAAAATGCCATTATATTTGGATTATGATAAATATTTAAATCTTTCTTTGTTTTCTTTGTTCTTTCTTATTGTAGAGAACACACATTAAAATCATAATGTGATGTTCATTTTTAAATATTTAAGCATTTTAAATATGAATAAATTAAACATGATACATAAATATGAATATAAACTATGAACAACAGTATAAATGGTTATATTATAATGAGTTGTTTATATATGGTTTTATATTGAACTTGTTTTTTGTCTGTTTTCTTGACAGATTTACATTATCAAGGTGATACATAGACCTGTATACACACAATTGTAATTTATACATTTGTTTTATTTTTTTATTATTATATTTGCTATATAATATTGTTTTATATTGAATAGATTTTTGTCAGTTTCAGTTCAGTTTCTCATTATAAAGGTGACACATGGACGTGTATACACACATAATTGTAATATTTATATAATGTAAAATGTATATGTATATATATATGTATAAGTGTATATGTGATTATATAAATGCGCAGTTTATTTATAGATTTATTATATATATTTATTTCATTTTTTACAATTTGTAACACAACAGAATGAAGAGGTTGTATTTATATTTGCTATCTGCCCACCAGGTGGAACTGATGTGCTGCCGATTTTAATCTCTCGTGTCATTCAGAAATGAGAATTTCATAATAATACGAATATTAATTTCTTAAAATAGATGCCATCACTGGTGAATCAGTGCACCCTTTTAGTACTTGATGCTTCTCAAGTTATGCTTCTCCATCAACGTGTCATTTAAGTGTTTTATTTTTCCTTTTGTTTTATTTGTCCTTTTTTTTTTTTAACCCAATTTAGTCTGAGTGCATCAAACTGGTCTTACAAATCATAAACCCTGTTCCAGTTACAAGAAATTAGCCCACTGCCATTTATGTAGCCTGTAAATTCTTTTTTGCTATTGCCAGAGAAAACAAACAAAACAAAAAAGACTTGAAATTGATTTCAGAATATCTCCACCAATTTGGAGTGTATTTTGTGAATTCCTCTCAGAGATTAAGATATTTTGAGTGGTAAGTATTGAACGTTAAGTGCTTGGCCCCTGCAAATCAGGCCCTTCTTCTCAAATGTGCTTTATCAGTTGGCAGCTTGACTAAGGGGAGATAACGCCTGCTTTTGCAATGGTGTTTTGCTAATAGTGTAGATCTGTTTCTGCACACTTGTGTAACAATGGAGCAGAAGATGGTTGAGCTCTGCATCTGTAGGTCAGGGTTTTACCAGTGTCTCTGCAGCTTTTCTTTAGATCCAGGTGTGTGCGTGTGTGTGTGCGTGCGTGCGTGTGTGTGTGTGTGTGTGTGCTTTATATGGTTGTAGGATATTTTATGGTTTAAATATTGAATGACATAATCTGAAATATTTATTAATGTTATGATTATATTTAAAGATGTTTCTAGGACTGGTTTTCCCTTTAGCCCCTGATTTATTGCGTTAAAAAAATCTGAAAAATCTAAAAACTCCTGAGAGGATAGGCAGAATTGAGAAAGCCTTCGAGGATTTGAGGGTTTGAGGATTGGGATTCTCAATTTTAAGAAAAAATAAATAAATCTGAATTGTGAGATATAAACTAAGAAGTTGAATTTAAACAATTCTCAAGTGGGAAAAAAACTACTTTTTTTTCTCAGTTGAGGGAAAAAATAGTCAACATTTCAAGAGCAATTACCCTTTTTTATACTGTGGCAGAAAGTAATCAGTAATTTTAAATAGTGAACTTTTTCAGGGGAAAAGATACTTTTTTTTTCTCAATTGTGAAAAAAGAAATCTGAATATTGAGAGTAATTAGCCTTATTTATCCATTGTTTTTAAGCACAGGTATCAAAGTCAGTTCCTGGAGGACAGCAGCTCTGTACAGTTTAATTCCAACCCCAATTAAACACACCTGATCAAACTGATTGAGTGACTTTAGGCTTGTTTGAAACCTACAGAATACCTCCAGGAATTGAGCTTGACACCCCCGTCTTAAAGTTTTACATTTTCAACTGGAGATGTGCATAATGCTATTTATTTTAAGAAATATACACTACACGCAAACGTTTGGGGTCAGTAGGATTTTTAAATGTTTTAAGATAATCTTATCCTCCTCACCAAGGCTGCATTTATTTCATCAAAAATACAGTACAAATTGTAAAATCATGAAATGTTATTGCACTATAAAATAACTGTTCAAAAGTAGTTAATAATTGAATTTAATAGTTTAATAGTTTTCGCTTCATTACTCCAGTCCTCAGAGTCACATGATCCTTCAGAAATCACTCTAATGTTAATTATTATTGTTATTATTATTATTATTATTATTATTATTATTATTATTATTATTAATGATAATAGTAATAAAAGCAATAATGACTGGAGAAATAATTTTATTTGAAACTAAATACAATAAGAAAGCAGTTATTTAAAATTGTAATATTTAACCTTTTTGTTTAGTTTTTTTACATTTAATAAATGTCGTCTTGATAAACAGCAAAAAAAAACATGAAAAAAAAATACTGACCCCAAACTTTTGACCGGTAGTGTGTGTGTATATATATATATATATATATATATATATATATATATATTTGTACAAAGCGTAACATTTTCTTAAAAGATTCTAATTTAATTTAAAGACATTTTGTATGAACATTCACTAATGAATCATCTGCAAACTGACTTTGACTCTCAAACCATTTGGCTCTAAAAGACACCCCCCACCTTTCATAATCAAATCAGTTTTAGATTCCAGATTGATTATTATGGTTTTTTCTACGATACTATTCCAAATGTTGGTATCAATTATTAATGAGATCTTTAAATATGATTCATAAAGTAATTATTAGGGCCGCTGGTTATTATTAAGAAGTCGCTGGTTCGAGCCTCGGCTGGGTCAGTTGGCGTTTTTGTGTGGAGTTTGCATGTTCTCCCCGTGTTGGCGTGGGTTTCCTCCGGGTGCTCCGGTTTCCCCCACAAGTCCAAAGACATGCGGTTCAGGTGAATTGGGTAAGCTAAATTGTCCGTAGTGTATGAGTGTGAATGGGTGTGTATGGATGTTTCCCAGAGATGGGTTGCAGCTGGAAGGGCATCCACTGCGTAAAACATATGCTGGATAAGTTGGCGGTTCATTCCGCTGTGGCGACCCCAGATTAATAAAGGGACTAAGCCGAAATGAAAATGAATGAATGAATGAAGTAATTATTAAGGGAATTACTCTTCAGTCTTTCATCTTGTTCAGCAAGACACATTAAATTGAACACATCTGTCTGACAGTAAGGATGTTACATTTTACAAAACTTCAGCTTTGACATCATTAGAATACATGACATCATAAAACACATCCCAATTCTAATAATGTTTCACAATATTACAGTTAATAGAACTACAATTCTAATAATATTTTGCAATATTACACTTATTAGAATCACAACTCTAATAATATTCCACAATGTTACAGTTTACACCATATATCTGAGCAGACAGTAGATATGTAGTCTTGGCAAGCAAAAGAGAACATTATAAAATCCTCAAGCTTTTGAGCAGTCCCATTACCAAAGTCAAATGGGTTGTGAGTCCTGATTCATTCTAAATGAACTAAAGAGAGATAGAGGATCGAAATTGCTATAGCTATATTTTACAGACGCTAACAGCCAATGAGGAGAGACGATAATGACTCTGAAGCTGAGTAATAAAGACAGAGAGCTAATGTGTGTTTGCGGAGATAAAGCTTCCCAATTAGCGATGAGATATTGACTGAAGGCGCTGTAGGACGTTACTCTTGATCCACATAACAGCTCCTTCTCTGTTCGGCTACCAGAATCTTGGTTGATTTTGGCTGCCGTAGCAGAGTGTAACATTTCACATTGTCTTTGTCCTCATTTTTAATCAGGTCTGTCTCGTAGGCGATGCCAAAAACCCTTTGGTTTCTTCTTGTTAGGCTTCGGCATCTTGGGACTCTGCCTAGTATGAAACAGAGGTTCTAAGAACTGTGAACTTGGTGCCAGATCAAACCACATGAAAACACTGTCGGAGGATAAAAAATGCATCAAGGAGGGTGTGTTTGTCTCTCTTTACTTTTCAAAACAGGGCTTTGCAGCTGTTCAGTGCAGGAACTATGTGTCTTTCTCCTTGACGGACTAAAAAAAAAATTTAAAAAATCAGAAATCAAATCAGCCATGAAACATTCTTCATCAAGCGTGTTTTAAAGATTTTTAAAGGACAAATATTTTAATAATTTGTTTAATAATTGCCTGAAAAACGACTTTTGCTGTTGAAGGCAAACGTTTTATCTCTTCTGTAAAAATTTTATTCTGTTTCAAACATTTTGCAAGTGCCATTTAAGGAAGAGAAGATTGTAAACATTCATTCATTCATTTTCTTTTCGGCTTAGTCCCTTTATCCATCTGGGGTCGCCACAGCGGAATGAACTGCCAACTTATCTAGCATATGTTTTACGCAGCGGATGCCCTTCTAGCTGCAACCTATCACTGGGAAACATCCATACACACTCATTCACACACATACACTACGGACAATTTAGCTTACCTAATTCACCTGTACCGCATGTCTATGGAATTGTGGGGGAAACCGGAGCAACCGGAGTAAACCTGGAAGGGCATCTGATTTGTAAAACATATGCTGGATAAGTTGGCGGTTCATTCCGCTGTGGTGACCACTGATTAATAAAGGGACTAAGCTGAAAAGAAAATGAATAAATGATGACAGTACATAATATTTTAGATATTTTGCAACATAAACTGTAAAAAAATTTTTTTTCGTTTTTACAAATTTAAGTAGATTGAACATAATCAATTATGTTGTCCCCTAAAAAACGTAAGAATTATGTTGTTTTAACGTATTTTAAATAAGTAGTTTAAACAAGCATCAAAGGTAATTTTATTCAGTTTAAAGAGCCATTTAAAGGCTTAATTAGGTTATTAGGTTATCTAGGCAATTTTGGTTAATTAGGCAAGTCATTGGACAACAGTTGTTTGTTCTGTAGCCAATCAGAAGAGAATACGTATTCTAATAATATTGACCTTAAAAATGCAAACAAATTAAGTCACCCCCCCCCCCAAAAAAAAAAGAAAAAGAATTAAAAGAATTGTATAGTTTCAGCTTATTTTAAATAGGAAGTTTGAACAAACAACAAACGTATTTTTGAGTGTTTTTGACTGATTAAGAATATAAATTACTTTAATTAATTGAAAATACTGTGAAAATGTCCTCGCTCTCTTTTTCATCACTTGGGAAATATTTAAATAAAATAATGAATTTCACAGGAGAGTTAACATTTTTGTCCACTCAACATCAGCAAACCTCTTCAACAAATGCTAATCTAGCCTTTTGATTCTTTGGTCATTCAAATCACTCTCAGTTCAAATTCTTTTAAATAGCGAGACACTGTATCCTGAGATACACATACAGAGCTGAACTGGTGAGCACTTGTCCATTGAGATTCTCCACATTGTCCTGTCCTCTTGTAATTTTGTCGACAGCTAGAATTTTTATGGGACTTAAATGAGTTGGTGACATTGTAAAGATGCAGTATTCTCGAAATCACAGATTTGATATGATCGGCTTCTCTTGCTATGGCTGGAAGGCTCATCTCTTTGGTCTTCATCTGGACAACCTGCTGTCGGAGAACAGCTCACCATCTTGCAAACTCAGTAAAAACTGGAAAGTTAGCCTGCCAGTTAAATAGAGTTTGTGATTTACCACCAGGTGCAGATTAAAACTCCGCTCACACCGTGCGATTTTAATAATAGTCTTTTACTATAGTAGCTCAGCAGGCTGTACGAACATGATCCAAGTACCAAGCACAAGAAAGACACTTCTGGAGTTTTACATCATCAATTCATGACATGTTCAGTAACCCGTGTTCTGAAATGATACTTCACAGCAAACATAAACAATCATTTTACTCCTAACATACCTTTATTAGTAAACCAGAAAGAGAAAAAACTACATTTCACAGAAGTGGTTTGAAGTTGTCGCACTGCTTGCGTTATCAGGTTGGCTTTCCTACTGGTTCTTGCTTTTATGTTTGTCGTAAGAGAATCACACTGCAGGAAAGTGTGTAAATTCTTATGACACTGACAGAAGTTTATCAGAGTGAAAATATATGATCGTAACGACCATTAATCAGCTGTCAGTGAATATGTCAAGCCAACAATCAAAGGCCACAGATTTTATCCTAGGATTATAGGAATCTTTAAGGTCCTGTGAAGTGCTTTGAAATGTGCATTTTTTTTCCCATTGTTTGACAATCTCAACTGAAAAATAAAGGGAGAGTGAGACAGAGTAGCTCATCCCCTTTAAAAAAAAAAACAAAAACATGGCAAATGAGAAGTGTCTTGAAGGGAGCGGGGCATGTCAGATACTTTGAGTGCATTTGATTGGTCAAGATTTGATGAGAAACTGAAATATGAGGTGACCTGAAAAAAAAACATTGATCCATTTAGACGGAAGTGACAAACTGCTTTGGATGTTTATTTCAGTTTTATATCTTCTAAACACGAGTTTTGTCACCGTTTTAGAGCATCATGCTTATAGACATTCTTAAGACTAACAGACTCAAACTAACATCTAAACATTTTAATTTTAATTTCAGGGGACTTTTAAGATTTCCAAAATTTGTATCAGACCTCAAATTCATGGCAGAAACCGCAGTGTGAGTTGAGCTTAACACAATAACTGAAGAATCTGAGTGTTCTCACACTTTTTTTTATTTTTAAAATCTTATTAAAATGCTGGTCTCACGGTTGCGCAGTGGATAGCACGTTCGCCTCACAGCAAGATGGTCGCTGGTTCGAGCCTCGGCTGGGTCAGTTGGCATTTCTGTGGAGTTTCCAGGTTAATTATTATGATTTTTTCTACGATACTATTCCAAATGTTGGTATCAATTATTAATGAG
>CAIGQW010021533.1:0-11444 GCA_903798125.1 Danio choprae
ATGCACACACAAATGCAAGCATTGCAAACATTTATTTGGAATACGATTAATCGTGATTAATATTTGCCAGGCACTACTTCAAACATTTGAGCAGTAATGTTGTCTGTTGACTCTGATGTTCATTCAGCACTGTTGTTTTTCAGGCTGAGGAGTTCCTGCATCTTCTGGCTCAGTTTAATGAAATGGGCTTCCAGCAAAACGCCATTAAAGAGGTTCTTCTGGTGCACGAAAACCACCGCGAGCGTGCGCTGGAGGAGCTGATGACCCGCGTGGCCTGATCCACAATCACAATCATCACCATATCAGGGTTTGTACTGTTCTCAAAGCTGCTGCTTATTTAGCACACACTCAACTGTGTTCATTCATTATGCGTTACTATAGACATACAGTTGAAGTCAGAATTATTAGCCCCCCTGTATATTTTTTCCTAAATTTTTTGTTTAACAGAAAGAAGTTTTTTTCCAACACATTTCTAAACATAATAGTTTTAATAACTCATTCCTAATAACTGATTTCTTTGATCTTTGCCATGATGACAGTACATCATATTTGACTAGATGTTTTACTAGTATTCAGCTTAAAGTGACATTTAAAGGCTTAACTAAGTTAATTAGGCAAGTTAGGGTAATTAGGCAAATCATTGTATAACGATGGTTTGTTCTGTAGACAATCGAGAACAAATATTGCTTAAGGGGGCTAATAATATTGACCTTAAAATGGGTTTTAAAAAATTAAAAACTGCTTTTATTCTAGCCGAAATAAAGCAAATAAGACTTTCTCCAGAAGAAAAAATATTATAGGAAATACTGTGGAAAATTCCTCGCTCTGTTAAACATCATTTGGGAAATATTTGAAAAATAAATAAAAATCACCAGAGGGTGAATCATTCTGCCTTCAGCTGTATGTTGAGGCCTTGGGGAGAAGCCATCTCCATCCGTTTGACTATCTCCACATTATTATTCATAAAGCGGTTTCCATGACGATCAGACTTTCATTGCTTGATTTTTAGAACTGTATATTTACTGTGTTCTGTTTTTCTTTTTGTGATTCATAACAATATTAAGCTTTGAGAAATGTTGAGGAAGTGTTAAAAGGCATGTTTATTATGTGTTTAAGATGTGTTGCCTGCTCTTCCTTACAACATGCTGAAAACCCAAGGCACTTTTTTTTTGGTCTGTGTTTATATCTTTTGTAATGCAGGGATTCTCCCATTTACTTGAAGGAAAGTCATGTTAAATCTTATTGTTCAGTAATAAATTAGTTATTAGTAACAGTAGAATATTTATTAGCAACGGTTTTTGTATGTTTCCAATCTGTGATGTCACTTAATGTTCAAATGACATGCAAGAAAATAAATAAAAATAAAATATTTCATCTTTTTGTAAGTGTTTTTTTAATTTAATATATTTTTTATTCTTTTTGGAGCCGCATGATTCAAATATTTATATTATACTAATACTTTTATTACACAAGATGAATTAAATTGATCAAAAGTGGCCGTAAACACATACGATTAATAGTTGTTTCAATAAAAATGTGCAATATATAATCCTATATATTATATTCATTCATTCATTCATTCATTCATTCATTTTCATTTCGGCTTAGTCCCTTTATTAATCTGGGGTCGCCACAGTGGAATGAATCGCCAACTTGTCCAGCATATGTTTTACCCATTGGATGCCCTTCCAGCTGCAACCCATCACTGGGAAACACCCATACACACTCATTCACACACATACACTACGAACAATTTAGTTTATACCCAATTCACCTATAGCGCATGTCTTTAGACTGTGGGGGAACCGGAGCACCCGGAGGAAACCCACGCGAACATGGGGAGAACATGCAAACTCCACACACAAATGCCAACTGACCCAGCCAAGGCTCGAACCAGCGACCTTCTTGCTGTGAGGTGACAGCGCTACCTACTGCGCTGCTCTTATTTTTACATTATATTAATATAAATAATCTAAGTTTTCAAAAATCCTCTTAAATTAAAAGCTTTTTTAAAAACTTAAAATGCAATTGTTTCAGTTTCTACAAGAGAATATTTTTTTTCATTCCATTTCATTTTCTTTTCGGCTTAGTCCCTTTATTAATCTGGGGTCGCCACAGTGGAATGAACTGCCAACTTATCCAGCATATGTTTTTACGCAGCAGATGCCCTTCCAGCTGCAACTCATCACTGGGAAACATCCACACACACACACACTCATTCACACAATTTAGGACAATTTAGCTTACCCAATTCACCTATAGCGCATGTCTTTGGACTTGTGGGGGAACCGGAGCACCCGGAGGAAACCCACGCGTACACGGGGAGAACATGCAAACTCCACACAGAAATGCCAACTGACCCAGCCGAGGCTCGAAACAGCGACCTTCTTGCTGTGAGGCGATCGTGCTACCCACTGCACCACCGTGAGGCCCTACAAGAGAATATTTAAGTGTTTAATTTTAGGTTACATTAGTAAAATTGTTTTAAATGCGAAACCCTCCGACTTTTATTTACAATGTTTAATAATCAAGCTTCTGTTTTTAACTTAAAAAAAATATATAAATACTGTTATTACACAAGATGAATTAAATTGTGGCCGTAAACACATATGATTAATATTTATGTTTCAATAAAAACATTTTTTTTATCTTATATTATAATGTTAAACAATCCTGAAACACAAAAAGTGTCAGTTTTTACAAAATTATTTCAATGTCGATAACAATTTACACAACCTTTTATAATACTAAGTTGTTCGCTTTCAAGAATTAAACCCTCAGGCTTTTAATTACAGCATATGCTTAATCGCAACATGTTTATTCTGCCTTAGAACGTGTGTTTTGGTTTTGATCAGTGCCAAACTAAAGTCAAATCTGCTTTATAATCAAACTTAACTTACAAGTAGCTGAATAACTGTGCCTAATAAAGTGGCCGGTCAGTGTATAAACAAATAGTACATTTTTTTAATACAAGTCAGACAGTGCAGATGTGATACAATTTCCGAGTTTCAACATTGGCATGAAGAACCTGAAAACTTGGACGACATTTTTACGCAGATTACCACGGTAAACAACAAAACGACTATTCAATATGAAATCTCAGTCAAGTGTTTGAAAGAAAAGTCCAGTCTAAACAATAAAATCCATGTCTCATTGTTCTTGTTTCTGGAAAAAGATTATAACGCTTAAACACTTTCATTTGTCAGTTTCACTTGGGAATTTGTGAACATTATCATGTGGCAAAGGTCCCTATGAAATGTTAGGCTTGATAACTTTATCAAACTCCATCAGATCGCTTTATTTTCATGTTTAAAACTGCATATAATGTTGTTTAAAACAGAAAGATTGTTGATTTTCATGTGTTTTCAGCAGATTTAATCACGATCTAAAATCATTTCCCAGAGTGCAGAATGACACCTTCATGAAATTACTTTAGACCACTTTATTTTCTGTCTAAACATGTTTAAAACTACATATAATATTGTTTAAAATGGTAATATTGTTGATTTTTTTATGTGTTTTGAGCAGACTTAATCACTAACTAAAATCATTTCCCAGAGTGCAGTGACAACTTTATCAAACACCTTCAGATCACTTTATTCATTCATTCATTTTCATTTCGGCTTAGTCCCTTTATTAACCTGGGGTCGCCACAACGGAATGAACCGCCAACTTATCCAGCATATGTTTTACGCAGCGGATGCCCTTCCAGCTGCAACCCATCTCTGGGAAACATCCATACACACCCATTCACACTCATACACTACGGACAATTTAGCTCACCCAATTCACCTATACCGCATGTCTTTGGACTTGTGGGGGAAACCGGAGCACCCGGAGGAAACCCACGCCAACACGGGGAGAACATGCAAACTCCACACAGAAATGCCAACTGACCCAGCCGAGGCTCGAACCAGCGACCTTCTTGCTGTGAGGCGAACGTGCTATCCACTGCGCCACCGTGAGGCCCCAGATCACTTTATTTTTAGGCTAAATTAGTCTAAAACTGCATATAATGTTGTTTAAAATGGAAAGATTGTTGATTTTTTAAAATGTTTTTAGCAGATTTAATCACTAACTAAAATCATTTCCCAGAGTGCAGAATGACAACTTTATCAAACACCTTCGGATCACTTTATTTTCAGTCTAAACATGTTTAAAACGGCATATAATGTTGTTTAAAACAGAAAGATTGTTGATTTTCATGTGTTTTGAGCAGATTTAATCACTAACTAAAGTCTGCTGAATGACAACTTTATCAAACTCCGTCAAATCACTTTATTTTCATGTTTAAAGCTACATATGATGTTGTTTAAAACAGGACATAATTATGATTTTCATGTGTTTTGAGCAGATTTCATCACTAACTAAAATCATTTCCCAGAGTGCAGAATGACAGCTTTATCAAATTACTTCAGGTCACTTTATTTTCAGTCTTAACTAGTTTCAAAGTACATACACTCACTGGCCACTTTAATAGGTACACCTGTCCAACTGCTCGTTAACGCAAATTTCTAATCAGCCAATCACATGGCAGCAACTCAATGCATGTAGACATGGTAAAGACGATCTGCTGCAGTTCAAACTGAGCATCAGAATGGGGAAGAAAGGTGATTTAAGTGACTTTGAATGTGGCATGATTGTTGGTGCCAGACGGGCTGGTCTGAGTATTTCAGAAACTGCTGATCTACTGGGATTTTCATGCACAACCATCTCTAGGGTTTACAGAGAATGGTCTGAAAAAAAAAATAAAAATCCAGTGAGCGGCAGTTCTGTGGTTCAACAGTTCAGGTTGGTGGTGGTGGTTTAATGGTGTGGGGGGATATTTTCTTGGCACACTTTGGGCCCATTAGTACCAATTGAGCATTGTGTCAACACCACAGCCTACCCGAGTATTGTTGCTGACCATATCCATCTTCTGATGGCTACTTCCAGCAGGATAACGCGCCATGTCATAAAGCGCGAATCATCTCAGACTGGTTTCTTGAACATGACAATGAGTTCACTGTACTCAAATGGCCTCCACAGTCACCAGATCTCAATCCAATAGAGCACCTTTGGGATGTGGTGGAACGAGAAATTCGCATCATGGATGTGCAGCCGACAAATCTGCAGCAACTGCATGATGCTATCATGTCAATATGGAGCAAAATCTCTGAGGAATATGTCTAGTACCTTGTTGAATCTATGCCACAAAGGATTAAGGCACTTCTGAAGGCAAAAGGGGGACCCAGTACTAGTAAGGTGTACCTAATAAAGTGGCCAATGAGTACATAATGTTGTTTAAAACAGAAAAGTTGTGGATTTTCATGTGTGCAGAAAGACAACTTTATCAAATTACTTCATAACACTTTATTTTCAGGTCTAAAGTAGTTTCAAACTATACACGGGTATAATGTTGTTTAAAACAGAAAGATTTTCTTGTGTTTTCAGCATATTTCATTACCAGGCGAATCCTGCCAACATCTATACGTTCTGTTGTCCGCCTGCCAAAAACACGACACAATGTTTTCATTGTGGGAACGTGATTAGTTATCAGCGCGTCTTCAGGTTCACGTGTAATGAGTGAACCTTCTTACCAAAGCATTCAGGAATGTCTGGATATAATCTGCGTTTCTGAACAGTCAAAAAGTCTCCGCATGCTCACACTCTCAGCGGTTTATGAGCTCATGAAGTCATTGTATGAATAACGTATCATTTTGCGATGATTGTGTTTCTCTTTTGCCTTTCAGCTGATCTGGAAGTTTCTCTCACAGTCTTTTTAAGGGTTTGTTGTGGCCCTGTTTGACCCCGGCGCTTCTGGTATGGGTTCACCAGGGATTGAGTTTTACAGATGGCTTGTTTGATATGAAAACAGGAAATGTTTCTATATTTTGGTCACGCATTTAATGGCCATCAATCATGTGTGGAAACGATCTGTTCGTTTACTGTTGGCCACTTTGGCTTGTGCTGTTCTGGCAATATGGAAAGTTTCATTATAATCGCGTTTAATGTTTATGAAATGAACTCATCTGATGTAAAGATCGAGAGGCTTGTAGGTTGAGGTTGAATTCTTATAGAATTTATATAAAACTGTCATGGTTGTGGGTCATGTGGTTTCATTGCTTGATGAATAGCGGACATTTTAAAAGTGGGGGGGGACAGCTGTATGAGATCCAAATGTTTACGTTCATATAATTATTAATCACCTGTTTCTAAATGGCCTGTCTCTAAAAATAAAGGGGCCGTATCCCCCCCCCCCCCTCCCCCCGGTTGCTACGCCCCTGCTACCTGGTCTCGGCTGTCTTCGGGACTGATTTTGGCTCATGTTTCAGCTACTACGTTTGGTGGCTTGTGAACACTGTTTTTGGACTTTTCTTTTTATCTATGATCTCTGGTCATAATAAAGACTCTTGCACTCGGATCCATCTCTGTTTGTTTTCGTTTATTTTTAGCATGACACAAACTTGATCGAATCAACACTACCTCATGGCAGTTCGTAACTTTTTGACTTAGGCCATGTCCAATATTATAAAGATACGAGAATACGAGAATTTTGTGTGCACATAAAACAAAAACAACGACTTTAATTCAACAGTTTCTTCTCCTCCGTTTCTTCTCCTCACCGCACGTTCATGAGCACTGTTCACTTATGTATATCGTAGATGACACATAGATGACGCGTTTGAAACACAGCACAACACATGAACGTGTGCAATATACTGACACTGAGAAGAAGAAACTGTTGAATAAAGGTGTTCTTTTTGTTTCACGTGTGCACACAAAAGTGTTTATGTAGCTTGATAATATTCAGATTGAACCACTGAATACATCTGTTTTGTGTATGGACTGTTGCTGTGTATGGACGATGAGAGAGCTCCAGGATTTCATTTAAGATATCTACATTTGTGTTCTGTAGATGAACAAAAGTCTCGGGGGTTTGGAACGACATGAGGGTGAGTAACTGATAACAGAATTACATTTTTTGGGGTGAACTAGCCCTTTAAGACAAAGTTTCAGTTAATTTTCTGTTTACGTTATTTTAAAGAATACTTTAATTCAAAAGGGCTGCATTAAATTGATCTCAAGTGACGTTTATAGTGTTTAAAAATAATTTGGTTTCAAATACATTGTTAAAATGAAAGTGTAAACATTATTTTCTGCACGATGTTCTTCATAATAAAAAAACATTCATTTAATTATTAAAATATTCTTCATATTCTAGAAATCGTAGTTCTATTTAAAGCTCTTTACTCATTAGGTTCTTTCCATGGGAAACAAAAAGGTTTCTTTTATGGCACAGCTATGAAAACAGTGTAAATCCTCTTTTTAAACTTTTTTTTATCAAAGAATTCAGATAAATGCGTCTCATTTTCCACAAAAATAAGCAGTAGGCTTTAACAATTTATACTCTATCTACAAAATGTTCTAGCCTGATCTAGCACATAAGTAAATGTTAATGTAATATTTGCATATTATTCAAAATAAACATTTCAAAACCATTTAATAAATGTTTCTCAAGCACCAAATCATGATATTAGAAAATATTATCATTATTCTTTTTAATATTTTCAATGAAGGGGCAGCACGATGGTGCAGTGGGTAGCACAATCGCCTCACAGCAAGAAGGTCGCTGGTTCGAGCCCCGGCTGGGTCAGTTGGCATTTCTGTGTGGAGTTTGCATGTTCTTCCTGTGTTTGCGTGGGTTTCCTTCGGGTGCTTCGGTTTCCCCCACAATTCCAAAGACATGCGGTACAGGTGAATTGGGTAAGCTAAATTGTCCATAGTGTATTAGTGTGAATAAGTGTGTATGGATGTTTCCCAGTGATGGGTTGCAGCTGGAAGGGCATCTGCTGCGTAAAACATATGCTGGATAAGTTGCCGGTTCATTCCGCTGTGGCAACCCCAGATTATTAAAGCGACTAAGCCGAAAAGAAAATGAATGAATGAATTTCCATTGAATGTCCAGTATGAATGTGAGTTTAAATTGAAAGGTTATAAGCTTTCATGACATTTTGGCTGCTTTTGCACAGGATGAAATCTATATTTATTCCCACCACACATTTAAAAGCAGATATTTCGTAAGTAAAAACACAAAACAATGTGAACCACAACTAACTTTATTTCCTGTCAATTCAATATTTGAGACACTGAGCCAATGTGCGTCGCTCCATAACATTTACAACCATTATCAAATCTCAATCTTCACAATGTACAGAATCACTCGATCTGAAATCGCAGGAGATCTCATCTCCATCATTGTTCAATTCTAAAACGTCCTTTCTGTTCTTTGGCAGTCTCAAGAGGAAAGTCCACTTGGAGCCGATTCGTGGAAACCCTGTCATTTCTTTTTTGGTCCTCCATTTATTGTCCTCGATAGCGTATTCCACAGTCGCTCTGCGGTTCACAGTGAACGCAGAGTCTCCTCTGACTACCGCAGTAAACAAAGCTCCTTTACTGTTCTCATACTGCCCAGCCAAGGCCGTCCACTGACCTGAAGTCAGATTATAACAATCCATCACGCACCTCAAAAAATCGTCCGACGGCCCGTTCCTCATCACGTACAGATTGTCTCTGTGAGCCACCATGCAATGTCCATAACTTTGATGCCGAACAAGTGTCGTGATTAACCTCCATTCATCTTTCTTTGCGACATATTCATAAATCTCGGTAGCATCTTTAGGCCTCCAAAGACAGATAAACAATCTTCTCATTGCTTTGGTACAAGCGACGGCGGAAGCAGGTCTTGGAAGATGTGCAACAAAGCTCCAAGTATCCGATGAGACTTTATACTTTTCCACAGAAGAAATTACGCCTTTTTTGTACTCTCCGCCAATTACATACAAATCACCATCATGTCCGACCAACGTACAGTTATACCGAAGCTGCTGAGGATTTGACAATGTGCTCCAAGTGTCCGTCAACACATCATAGCAGAATCCCGAATCCACCACTTTATTAGTAATATCATAAACTCCTCCGACAATATAGATCTTATTGTCTAAAGCTGTAACTCCTGCCATGGTTGTGCTGGCGTTGAGTGGCAAATGTGTAAGAACCTTCCAGTCTTTCTCATCCTCGTCAAGATAACAAACAGTCCTCATGAAATCCTGCAAAAGCTTGATACTTGGCGAATGAGTGCCAACCATGATGTACGTACTGGGAACTAAAGACTCAACATAGTCAATCAAATCCTCCGGCAAGCACTTTGCATCTTCTTTTAGATCCGGATACATGTCTCGAATAAACAAAGATGCGCTTTTGAAGAGCTCAAGCAAACCGAAAGTCGACGCTGTGTGGTACATAAGAAGGCAGTTGTCTGAGTTTATAATATTTATAAGATGCTCAGTTAAAATCACAATCTGAAGGAAGGCAGCGCATTCGATGGCGTCAACAATTTCGTGATCGTTCAGCATTGGATTTTCGCCATTTATCACACAGAGAGCGATATAAAACCCTCGAACGCTTGGCTTCTGAAGACTTATCTCATCCTGAAGGCATTCCTTCATCCCAGACTGGAAAAGAGCCCGGAAGAAATCGCAGTTCTCCTCCAGGAGGCTTCTGTCCAGCGTGAATACGCTTTCGCCAACTTTCACTTTTATTTTTTTGAAACCCGTCGGCTGGTACAGCTTCATGTCAATCTCTGAGCAAGCACAGCTGCTGTTCTCCATCAAATTCCCTCCTGTCATTTTCAGTTCAGCTCTAGAGAGAAGTGATCAAACCAGTGATCATCCATGGTCTTCTGAAAGGACAGCGTCGAGCAGATGCTCCTGAGTTGGTGTGCAGTGTGTTTGTATTACTCCTGACTACCAGAATAGAATTGGCTATACATAGAAGTGCAAAGAGTGGCAGCATTATGCCGCTTGGAAAGCAATGGCAGATAGCCATCGCTGTGGAGGGCAGCCGTCAGCAGGGTTATTTATTACCCTTTTGTTCTTGGCAGGCATTAAAAGCAGCCTGAACATTTCATCTTCTCCCTTTGATGAACAGGTGAACTGGCCCGAGCTGTAACAATGGTATGTCTGTATAGGGTCAGTCTTTATTCCTGGTGAACACGTGACTTCTCAAAATACCATCTGAATGTATTGTGACCAACTAGTTATTTTGGAAGAAGGGGGTGCCTGATGCAAAAACATATATAAAAATGCAGAAAAATACTGAATGTAAAAAAGAAAATAATTTACATATTGTATACTTACTGTACACTGTTAACGATTTTTATAATATACACAGTATTTAACTGTAATATGAACTGTAGGACAGTTATGCAATACTGCAGTATTATTACTGTATTTTAAAGTTGCATTGTAAAAATGACTGTATATTTGACAATACTGTAAATACATGATGATGTAATGGTGCTGTAAATGTATACAGTAAAACTATACAGCGAACTCCTGCCAGTACGTTACTGTAGATTCTAAAGGAAATTGTTAACAGTGTACATATGTATGCGTACTTACAGTATATATTTTATTTTTAAGCCAATGAGACCACACCGCTAAGAAAGCAGTGGAATAACTGATTTTTTATCCATAGTAAATGAAAACGATTATTATTATACCTACTGTTCATTCATTCATTCATTTTCTTTTCGGCTTAGTCCCTTTATTAATCTGGGGTCGCCACTGCGGAATGAACCGCCAACTTATCCAGCATATGTTTTACGCAGCGGATGCCCTTCCAGCTGCAACCCATAACTGGGAAACATCCGTACACACTCATTCACACTCATACACTACGGACAATTTAGCTTGCCCTATAGCGCCTATAGCGCATGTCTTTGGACTGTGGGGGAAACCGGAGCACCCGGAGGAAACCCACGCAAACACGGGGAGAACATGCAAACTCCACACAGAAATGCCAACTGACCCAGCCGGGGCTCTAACCAGCGACCTTCTTGCTGTGAGGCGATTGTGCTACCCACTGCGCCACTGTGCTGCCTATACCTACTGTTATATTAGTATATCTTTGTCATTAAATTCCTACAATAGCTTTCTAAAGCAATTATTAACATTTTACTCAAACGTGTACCTAATAAATTCAGTACGTCCATTAACTTTTTTTCAAGTAGTCTCTTACATAGCTATGAATTCTACAGTATATACTGCTACGTATAGCTATCTATACTGTGTATATGCACACACACATATTTTGAGTAAACTGCACGAGTTAAATATAATGTAGCTTTTGATGGTTAATAAAAAAAAACATGTTTTGGTTGTGCGTCGTCTCGAGGACTCTGCTGCCATCAATGTGGTTTACATCTAATAGAGATGTCATCTGAACAGGTAAGTCTGATACTGTTGTTTATTGGCAATATTATGGTTTAAAATGATAACTTCTAAATAAGCCAAGTCAATGTTGACTCAGGTTTTATTAAACATTTTCAGGTTTTGTTTTTATATTGTTGACAAGTAATGCTATTATATATTTACTGTGTGTATGTATATATATATATATAT
>CAIGQW010021536.1:0-12121 GCA_903798125.1 Danio choprae
AGCTGATGTCAGGTATCTGTTCTGTGTTTCCCTTGTGATGTCATTCCTTTGTTCTGTTTCCCGCCGTTTTCAATGTTCATTAGTTTCACCTGTGTTCATCCCCTGTGTCTTATCAGTTCATCATGTTCCCCTTGTATTTATACCCCTTAGTTTGTGTCCTTCTTTGTCCGGTATTGTATTGTCTATGCGTCGATGTATTGTCAGCACGTCATCCCGATCGTCTTCCCATGTTGTCGTCACCCTAAGATTCCTGTATGTCCAGTGTCTCCCGTGAGTGTTTGTTAATACATTCGTGTTTTGTTAAATCTCGTGTTCCTGTGCCTTCATGTCTGCAGTCGAGCGTGACGGCTGATAATATCAACAAACTTTTATCTTACAATATTTTTAAGTGCTGTAAACAGTATAACCGTGAATAGTGTAAGAAATGATATCAGTCAGTATCGATTATCGACCAATTATTTGACATGTAAAGAAATATCCAGTTAATATTATTCAAATGTACGATTGTCAGGTAAGTTTCGAAAGTAGGTTCATAGACGTTTCCATAAAATCGGCATCAAATCTTGATGTTCTCATATCTGTCAGTAGATTACATTGACAATGGAAGCCAATAATATTAGCAGACCTTTTTTAAACAATGTTTTCAAACACTCATAACAATACAGATGTACAACATCGGCCATTATCGGTTAGTAACAGATTATTTTACATCTTCAAATGAGTATTAATTGAATGCTACAGAACTTAAAAGCACTAAAATGTTTACATTCATAATGTCTGCAATAATATCGGTATTAAATATGATTTTCTCAAGACTATCGGTATTAAAAACAAGATTATCGGTTGAAAAGAGCTGAGTTTTGTGTGTGTTTGCAGGTGAGATATGTACCTGTGCAGTTCCTCTCCTCCATCGTCAGGGCAAAACCACTTTCACAGCGACACTTGAAGCTGCCGATGGTGTTTCGACACGTGCCGTGAGTGCAGAGCCCCCTAAACACCTTACACTCATTCACATCTGCGGACAGAAACGCGTTATTACACACTCACGAAGTCAATGTCATTTGTCAATTAGCAAATAAATTCTTGCTATTTTTACCTTTGTAGAAGGGTCTCCCGGTCAGGATGTCTCCTCGATTGGCGATTCCAGGTCCTCGAGGGCAGATAGTCTTGAATTCGTTAGTGTTTGGTTTGGGACAGGCCTCACAGTCCACACCCCACGCCGCACCCACTGTACAACAGCACATGTCCACACGATAGCGGCCCGGCAGAGGCTCCACACATTCGTCCTCATCCCACTTCATATAACACTGCTCACTGCGCACGTCTGCACAACACACACATTATATATGATTTAACCTTTTAAAAAATCTTAAATGTACTATTATGTACTACTTATGTACTATTACTAGTGTCCTGATGTATAATGTTAGCGATAATATCGGTATCAGATATTCATGTTTTCAAAATTAACGGCATATTAAGCCGATGTTGGAAGTTGATATTGAAAGCTGAAAATATTAGCAAACTTTTTAAACAGGGTTTCAAATCAGTCTGATATCGTTATTGGCAACTTTTTTTTAAATGACTAAAATATTAGGATCTGTGTTTTATAAGATGTTTCGTATTTTTAAATGCTAAGAATGTTTGTTTATAATGTTAGCCATAATATCACTTCAGTTGCTAATATCGGTTTGGAAAAACATATTCATATTAAATAAAATTATTATTATATACTATTATTATTATACTTAATATTATATATTAAAATTATTATTATGAAAGTTGTAAATATTAACAAACTTTTAAAACAGAGTTTGTACAATATCAATATCAGTCTGATCTCGGTTATCATCTAATTTTCTTAAAATGAATAAAATCTTAACATTTGTTTTTATAAGATATTTCAGAGTTTCCCAGAGATGGGTTGCAGCTGGAAGGGCATCCGCTGCGTGAAACATATGCTGGATAAGTTGGCGGTTCATTCCACTGTGGCGACCCTAGATTAATAAAGGGACTAAGCCGAAAAGAAAATTAATAAATGAATGAAGATATTTTAGAATTTTAAAGGATAAAAAAATTCAACTGTTTGTAATCTGAGCCATAATATCGGTATCAGTGGCTAATATCGGTTTTGAAAAAAACATATTCATATTAAATAAAATGATGCATTATGCTGTCTGTATTAAATTAATGATTTAAATATAAAAATATTACCAAGTTTTTCTAAACAGAGTTTTCAAATAATGTAGATGTATAATATGGGTATATCGGTTATCGGCTAATTTTCTTAAAATGACTAAAATATTAAGATCTGTGTTTTATAAGATGTTTTAAGATGTATAAGAACATTTCAAGTTTTAAAGGATAAAAAAAATAAGATGTTTATAATCTGAGCCATAATATCGGTATCAGTTGCTAATATCGGTTTTGAAAAAACATTTATATGAAATAAAATGATGCATTATGCCGTCTGTAGTTTATTAAACACTGAAAATATTAACAAACTTTTTAAACAGGGTTTTCAAATGTGCAATATCAGTCTAATATCGGTTATCTGCTAATTTTATTAAATGACTACACTATTAAAATTCATGTTTTTAGAATATGTTTCTGAACGTTCCCGGTTTTTAAAGGATACAAATGTAAATGTTTGTAATCTGAGCCATAATATCGGTATCAGTTGCTAATATCGGTTTTGAAAAAAACATATTTATATGAAATTAATATGCTGTCTGTAGCCAATAAATCATTGAAGCCTGAAAATATTAACTGTAGATGTGCAATATCAGATTGATATCGGTTATCAGTTATTGTTTTCTTAATATGACGAAAATATTCAAATCAATGTTTTTGTAAGCTGTTTCAGATCATTTCAGGTTTTTAAAGGATAAAAATGGAAATGTTTCTAATCTGAGCCATAATATCGGTATCAGTTGACGATATCGGTTTTGAAAAAAATATATTCATATTAAACAAAATGATGCATTATGCTGTCTGTAGCCAATAAATCATTAAAAATAAATCGCTAAAAATATTAACAAACCTTTTTTTTGTATTTATTTATTTTTGTATTTTGTATGTAAATATTTATAATCTGAGCCATAATATCGGTATCAGTTGCTAATATCGGTTGTGAAAAAAACATATTCATATGAAATAAAATGATGCATTATGCTGTCTGCATCCAATAATTCACTTAAATAAGTCAATAATTAGAGAAAGCAAAGCTAAAAGATACATACCAACACACGTTCGTCCGGCTCCATCCAGTGTAAGTCCCTCAGGACACTCGCATCTGAAGGAGCCCTGAGTGTTCACACAGCGGCCGTTTGTACAGACACCCGGAAACACCTCACACTCATTGATATCTGAACATACAACACAAACAAACCTGCATCATTTTGCAAGAAAACACAGCAGGTGAAATAAAAATGCAGCAAAGGATTGTGGGTAGAGCCTACCTTCACATACAAGCCCCTTCATACGGCCAAACCCTTTAGAACAGGCTGGATCTGTGAAAATATAGATCAAAATACTGATTGTGTTGGTCTGTTTCCTCAATAGTGCGGGCCAAATGACTATAGATCCCTAAATTTGAATTTAAATAATAATAAAGTATTTCTGTTGTGTTTAAAAGGAGATAAAGTTGGCGGTTCATTCCTCTGTGGCGACCCCAGATTAATAAAGGGACTAAGCCGAAATGAAAATGAATGAAAAGGGGATAATAATAATACTGATGCTATGTAAAATGATATAATTATTGGTATTCATTTTATTTATAATTAAAAGCTTTTGCTGTGGACCATAAAATGTTAAAAGTATTCTGAATAAATTATTAATAAATAGGAAAAAATATTAAAACATTTATTTTACCAAATGAATCAGTTATCAAATTGAAATAAGGACAAATTTGATAACGTTTTATAAATAAGGGCTATAGTGTGTATAAGCGTTGTACGTTAGATTTAAATGGCAAAAATAATAATAGCAATGCTAATAATTTAATAATAATAATTATTGTTAATAATTTATGTGTTTGTATTTATATATAGGTCAAAGACATTTTGGTTTCCGCATCAAGTAAAATTATTTGAAGAGATTTTTTAAAAAAACATAAATTATATTGAATATTATTTATAATAATTATATAAATGAGAACTAATAATATAAATATATAAAATAAGTTATGTTTTGTATTTTATTATCTTTTAAATAATTAAAAACTTCTAGTAAACAAGCCATTATTGTTTATTAAGATTCCTATTATCCACCACCAACATATATTATTATATTATATTTTTATTATTTTTATATAGTTACATTTCTATCATTTAAATATTTTTTACTTGATTATTAATGAGTATTTTGGGGTCAAACCGTGATCCATATATAGAATCTTGGAATATGTCATAACATTAATCTTATTAGAAATATGGCCGACAAGATTAGTCAGTTTTGTTGTGTAAAGCTCATGAACTGACCGATTTCGCAGCGTTCACACGGACTTCCCCAGGCGGCCCCGAGCGTGGAGCAGCACTCAGACTTCAGCGTGGCCCCGTTTATATTCACCTCACATCGGCCGTCCTGGATGTTCAGCCAGCAGGTCCCCTTCATGCTGTCTGCATGGAGCAAAGATGTCAAACGCAACCCACAAAAGTGTGTGACAATGACAAATGGACGTTGTGACATTTTGTCGTGGCTCCCCTGCGGAGAGTCAGCGTGTTTCTGCAGATATATAAAAACCAGCTCTGATATCACTGCGGCCATTCATCCTGAAAGCACAAACGCGCGACCTATTGCCTTCATACTCCATTAATTCCAATCAAATAACATTCGGCTTCAGACAAAGATGAAAAACATGCCTGGCTCGAAATGAATAGAAGTGCCGTCAGGAAAATAAACACTGACACGCACATCACTGTTTGCATCGTAGCTTTTTCAATGATTCCATATACAGCTATGGGAAAATTTAGGAGACCACTTGAAAATTTCGATTTAAAGGGGACCTATTAGGCCCCTTTTAACAAGATAAAGTAAAATAAGTCTCTGATGTCCCTAGAGTGTGTGTGTGTGAAGTTTCAGCTCAAAATACCACACAGATAATGTTTTATACCACTCTGAAACTGACCCTTTTAGGCTTTGATCCTAATTGTGGCATTTTGGTGACTGTCGCTTTAAATTCAAATGAGATTGTGCTCTATTCAGAAGAGGGCGGAGCTACAAATACCTGTGTGTCAGCATAGTGGCAGATTCAAAACTTTAATGGTGGACGGCTGCTTCTCACTCAGGGCTGTTTATGCTAATGAGGGAGAGATGGTCACTAATGGGCGGGGCTTTCCCCCTCTGATGACATGTACATGTAGGGAGAATGTCAATCAAAGTGTTTCTGCAGGCTGTTTATATCAAGTGTGATTATAAAAAATACAATTAATACATTTTTACTATTAGTAGCTGGTTATATTTACACACTGCTGACACACAACTGTGTTTAAACCCTTTCTCAAAGTGATTTTTGCCTAATAGGTCCCCTTTAATGGATTTATTAGGCATGGGTAGGCCCACACGGAAGCTGTGTGCCCAGAAATCCGCAGATTTTTAGCCCATCATTGAGTCTATTTATTTACTTGTGTAAATGTGTGTAAATTTATATTTATTCAGTTTTTAAATGAATTTCAGTAATAATATTGACTAATATGAAAGTGTTCATTTGATTTATTTACAGTAATACAGTTTGTAAAGTCATATTTTTAGTAGATCTATTATATGAGAGACTTGCTTTGTTTACCAAATAAGTGGATCTCGACCGATTTGCATTGTAAACATTAAATAAAAGTTTAAAAGGTATTTTTTATTTTCATATATCACGTTTTTAGTTATGATACTCTCAAAATAATTCCGCATAAATGCGCAGATTTTTCCAAATGTCCACAGATTCTGTCTGGCGCTAGGCATGGGTTTAAGTAAAATATTAATATCAGTTTTATCCTATTAAAGTTTGCTAAAAAATTCCTTCCAAATTTCAAATACAAATTTTGTCATTTACAGCAGTTTTCTTGTATGTTTCAGAAAATTACAATTGGTCAGAATGTTAAATGTTTTCCTGATTTCTTACCTCTTCTCAACTGAAAACGCTAATATTGTGTTGACTGAAAGTCTGAAAACATTGTATCTTTTTGTTATTTTATGAACGGCTGCACGGTGGCACAGTGAGTAGCACGTTCGCCTCACAGCAAGAAGGTCGCTGGTTCGAGCCTCGGCTGGGTCAGTTGGCGTTTCTGTGTGGAGTTTGCATGTTCTCCCCGTGTTGGCGTGGGTTTTCTCCGGGTGCTCCGGTTTCCCCCACAGTCCAAAGACATGCGGTATAGGTGAATTGGGTAAGCTAAATTGTCCGTAGTGTATGTGTGTGAATGAGTGTGTGTGGATGTTTCCCAGAGATGGGTTGCAGCTGGAAGGGCATCCGCTGTGTAAAACATAAGTTGGCGGTTGATTCCGCTGTGGCGACCCCAGATTAATAAAGGGACTAAGCCGAAAAGAAAATGAATGAATGTTATTTTATGCAAATAAATGCTCTAAATGACAACATTTTAGTTTCAAATTAGGAAGATATTTCATCAGTGGTTTACATAATTAAAGAAGCGTTATGTTTTACTCAAATGCATACCTATAAATCAGAAAATACAGAAAACTACGGATTTTACAGTGGTCTTTTCATGTTTTTTTCCATAGCTGTACATACCGATATATATGTGGAAGGCACCAGTCAAAACCCGTATGTACCAGTAGCAACCATAGCCAGAAGTGCACATTTAAAGTGAACCAAATGTCAGAAATAATTCATAATTTATCGGCCGATAATTTATGATATTTTTCTAAGCAAGAAAAAAAAAAATCGAAGAAATATTGCGACACCGATATATTGTCCATTACTATTTAATATTGCATGTGTGCAACAAAATAAGAGGCCCAAACCTTAACGTTAATGTAATCTTGCAAGTACCTTTTAGTTGCTAACATGCGTTCTTCTTTCGACTGCATTCTTTTTTAACCCAAAACAATTGTTCGTACTTACCTACGCAGACAGTGTTGGTGGAGTCCAGCTTGCTGCCGTGCGAACATTCGCAGTTGAAGGAACCGGCTATGTTGCGGCAAATGCCATTGATGCAGGGGTTGGAGTCGCATTCGTTGATGTCTAAACAAGAGGATCGCAGGTAAGAATGAAATTCATAAACTATTAATTGACGGGAAAAAAAAGTATTGTAAACCTTCGCAAGTCTCCGAATCGGCCTTGAAGGAGAATCCTTTGGGGCAGGAGCATGTGTAACTTCCGGGTGTGTTTCTACACATGCCGTTGTCACACAACAAGCGGTTCACCAAACACTCATTAATGTCTGAAAGATACGCAGAAGTGATGCATTATGCTGTCTGCAGGCAATAAATCATTGAACACTAAAAATATTAAGAACAGGGTTTTCAAATGCGCAATATCAGCCTAATATCGGTTATCGGCAAATATATTTAATGACTAAACTATTAAAATTTGTGTAAAAATAAATATGCATATGAAATAAAATGATGCATTATGCTGTCTGTATCCAAAAAATCGTTAAAACCTGAAAATATTATTTGTAGGTGTGCAATATCAGTCTAATATCGGTTATCGGCTAATATATTTAAATGACGAAACTATTAAAATTCGTGTTTTTAGAAAATGTTTCAGAACATTTCAGGTTTTAGAAGGATAAAAAAAGTGTGATGTTTATAATCTGAGCCATAATATTGGTATCGGTTGCTAATATCGGATTTGAAAAAACATATTCGAATGAAATAAAATGAGGCATTATGCCGTCTGTAGCCAATAAGTATGCAAAGATATGCAAAAAATGTAAGTTAACAAAAGAAATTAAACACAAATAGTAGCACAAATCAAATAGTAACGCAACTCACCCACGCAGTTCTTCCCACTAGCGTCAGACTCGTAACCGATATTACAGATGCAGCGGTAGCTGCCGCGCAAATTCTCACAAATCCCATTTTGACATATTTCTGGATCCAAAGCGCATTCGTTTATGTCTACGAAGAAAGGGAAAACGTTAGCATTTAGCATTCGCAGATGGTGAAGAGAGCGATTAAAGAAAAACTTACCTCGTCCGTCTGTGGTGATCCCAGGTCCACTGCTGCACACTGCCTGAAACTCGGCTGAACAAGCAAACTATGTTAGCTAACATGCTAATATGCTAATGCATGTAGGAAGGTGTGTTGTTGTGGTTTACCAGAGTTGAACGCTGGGCAGGGGTGGCAGGGCTCTCCAAAGCCATGTTCAGGATTTGCGCAACAGCATTCAGACTTCGTGACCGCGCCAGGGAAAGGTCGTGAACATACGCCCATTTTTATTGCGCCATAGCAGGTGGTGCGCATGTGGGTGTCCACGCAGACGCGTCCGTCCACATCGATGGCCAGACCTGGAGGACACTCGCAGCGAAAAGAGCCTTCGGTGTTCACGCAGCGGCCGTTCATACAGATGCCCGAGGTGTGGCATTCATCGATGTCTGTCGAAGAAGAAATTAGCATAAAATGTCAGAGAACACCATGTCAATAAATAGCACAACATTTGGTTTGTTGTTTAAATTTGACATCAAACAAGCACCAAGGATGCGCAAATATGCCCGAAGGCAAACACGATTTTAAGAGTTATTATATAGGAAACGATTTTTAGAGAATAACGACTTTAGACAAATGGTTAGCAAACCGAGATGAAATGTTAGCAGTTTAGCATCATTTATTCGCACAAAACTTAGTTTGTTTGTTCTTAACCAAGATTAAAATGAGATTTTAAGAGTTATGCTTAAGGAATTTTAGAGAATAACTTGAATCTTGGTCATTAAAGACATGAGACATACACTTGCAAAAACATGCTAACACAAATTCGATTTTAGCGATTTGACGTCAGTTTTTTTCCCCATGCAAACTGAAGACTTCGACTATAGCGCAGAAGTTACTAAACCACTTTTGCAACACCTTTGTGGAATTTTGTTTGTGTTTTTAGTTGGAGCTTGACAGACATGAGTGCGAGTTAATGGTTTTTGGGGTTTAATAAACTCACCAGTACAGTAGCGTCCATTGGGCGCCAATGCAAACCCAGGCTTGCAGATGCACTTGAAGCTGCCGTCTTCATTTATGCACATCCCATTGAGGCACATGTTGGTTGTGGCGCATTCATCATGATCTGGGGGGCAAGAAAAATGTTAAATGCCTCTCGATTTTAATAAAAATAAACAAATACAGTGGTAAATTTTCTTGTTAGCATGTAAACTTTATATAATCACCAAAATTAATAACTAAAACCTTTTACGTTGACTTTCTGACATCCTTCAACCACCTCAAACTACTCAAAGAGATTCATAAAGCATCCATTCAACTAAATAATGAGCATTTAAAGAGGTGAAGCATCAATATTATAGTGAAAATATTAAAAGATATACAGTGTCCAGAATTATTAGAACACCTGCCTTATTTAGGGAAATGTTGTCATTTTTGTTGGCCTTTACAATGCTTCTAAAATGAATGAATTATCCACAAAGTCGTCATTATGTGCTATAAACCACTGAATAGAGCCATAATAAGGATATTTAGCTCATTTTCCATATAAATAACGATCCCTTTTACACTGTCAATGTCACACAATCATGGTCCTTCATAGAAGAAGCCAAATTAATTGGCACTTTACAAAGGAATTAACATTAACTAATGTTCTTAGGAAATATACAGACCCTCTGCCAGAGAGATCACTTAAAAAGGTGGACATATCAAATATTAAAGAGCAGATTATGTGGGTTTTCAAAAAATATCCTATCGTAGTTCATAACGTAGCTGTCCTTTAATGTAAACCGTCTGCAAAGATATTGTGTTTCAAAAGAAAGATTCGACTCTGAATCGCCTTAACGTTATATATTCGAATCGTTTACCTGCTGCCGATTGACATCAACTTGATTAAAGTGACTAATTTGCATAATCCCTGTGATTTACGAACACTCGGATTGACCAATCAAAAAAAGTCTTGGCCAGCTGACCAATCAGAGCAGAGCTGGATTATGTGTCTTAAAATAAAGAGTCGACTCTGAATCGCCTTGACAAATCATTATATTTTTTTTAATCGTTTACCTGCTGCTGATTGACATCAACATGATTAAAGTGACTAATTTGCATAATCCCCACCTATCCGTGACTTATGAACACTCAGATAGACCAATCAAAAAAGACTTGGCCAGCTGACCAATCAGAGCAGAGCTGGATTATGTGTCTTAACAGAAAGTGTCGACTCTGAATTGCCTTAACGAATCGTTATATTTTGGAATCTTTTACCTGCTGCCGACTGACATCAACACTATTAAACTGACTCATTTGCATAATCCCCACCTATCCGTGACTTACAAACACTCAGACAGACTATAAAAACAGACTTTGCCAGCTGACCAATCAGAGTAGAGCTGGATTATGAAAGGGGGAGGGGCTTACACACTTTAAGCACCGAATTGATTCAAACAAACCATATCGAAACGATCACAAATTGATTCTAATGCTAAATACCTAATTTGCATATTTTTGACTTGCATTTAAAGCTGTTGTAGGAGACTCCAGCACAAAATTAAAAACACAACTCATTTGCATAATCCTTGTTTGCATAATCCCCACCTATCCGCGACCTACAAACACTCCAATCAACAGACCAATCAAAACAGAATTGTCCAGCTGACCAATTGGAGCAGAGTTTGCTTATAGAAGGGGGAGGCGCTTACAGACTGCGCAATGAATTAAGCTAAAATGAATCAAAATTATCACAAATTGATTCTAATATTAAACATTAAATTTGCATGTTGTATTTGCATGTTGTAGGAGACTCCAGCACACTATCAAACACGTGGCTCATTTGCATAATCCCCACCTACCTGCGTCATGAACACTCAGATAGACAAATCAAAACAGAGCTTTCAACTGCTTTTTGCCAGCTGACCAATCAGAGCAGAGCTGGCTTATGCAAGGGGGAAGGGCTTACACACTTTAAGCACTGACTTGATTCAAACGAACCGTATCGATATGAACAAAAAGTAACTCTAATATTAAATATTAAATTAGCATATTTAGATGCGTTTAAATGTTGTAGGAGACTCCAGCACTGTATTAAACACACAACTCATTTGCATAATTCCCACCTATCCGCGACTCAGATAGACCAATCAAAACAGACTTGTCCAGTTGACCAATCAGAGCAGAGCTGGATTATAGAAGGGGGAGGGGCTTACACACTTGAAGCACTGAATAGATTCAAACGAAACAAATCAAAATGGTCGCAAATTGATTTTAATATAATATTAGCATATTTTCTGACTTTAGATGCATTTAAACCTGTTATAGGAGGCTCCATCACAATATTAAACTATTCACTTCAATATCAAATGGGCTGCGTTTGAAGTTAAAAGTGGATCAAAATAGTACAACTCGCATCAATGGATCTTTGTCATTTTCGTGAACATGATCAAGTTTTGGAGGCAAAAAAGACCAATGTTTGATTTCAGTCACCATTGTGGAAGTCTATAATCTCTTACCAATGCAGTTTTTCCCGTCAGGACTGATCTCGAAGCCGGCGTTGCAGATGCACTGGAAACTTCCGTCTGTGTTCACGCAGCGTCCGTTACGACACATAACGCCGTTCACGATACACTCATCGATGTCTGAGAAAACACAAGCGCATTATTATTACAGCTGACCAGCAGAGGGCGATGGGGAATTTACAACACACACACACTTAATACACAAATAGTAAGTATATAAAGTATAAAGTAAATATAATAAAGTCCTAAAATGACTACTGAAAGTTTAATAATTAACATGCCAAATTAATTAAGCTCAATTGATATACATAAAAAATGTCAATGTAATGTAATATATATATATATGTATGTATGTATATATATGTATATATGTATGTATATATGTATGTATGTATGTATGTATGTATATGTGTATATGTATATAAATGTTTCAAATATTTCTTTCTCCTGTTTTAGTTTTATGGTTTTTATATGTATGTATATATGTGTATATATATATGTATGTATATATGTGT
>CAIGQW010021537.1:0-13628 GCA_903798125.1 Danio choprae
CACACACTTTCCATCAGTCAATACTCCTGCGAGTAGTTCAGAGTGATGCTTCTCCAATAAAATCTCCATTAAGGTTTTATCGGAAGAAAGTGAGCATTACTTCATTTCCTGTTCCCTTTTGTTAAGAAGAGTTTTTGTGAACAGTTGTGGAAGCACACAAAGGTTTGGCGAAGATCAGTCGATCTCTCAGGCGTGATTACTGATGAGCTCAAAACCTAAAGGTCAGTGACTTTATTCTCCACCAGGGCGGCGACCTGTTGAAGGCGATATGCTAACTGCATCTTCTGACCTGCCGCGTCTTCTTCCAGAGACATGATAATCTGCAAAGCAATAGGAGAAACATGATCGTTTGCTTTTATATTTAAGGGATAGTTCACACAAAAATGAAAATTCTGTCATTATTTACTCACACAAAAGAAGATGTATAATGAGGAATGTTGGAATTTGGTAAACATTGACTTACATGGTATTATTGACTACTATGGATTTAAATTTCTACTGGTTTCCAACATTGGTTTCCAACATTATCTTCTTTTGTGTGGGTAAATGATGCATTTTCATTTTTGGTTGAACTATCCCTTTAACAATATAAGAAGGTTTAATCCGTGGCATACTGACCTGATCGTAGTATTTGTTGATATACTTGTAGAGCTCATGTAACGCCACCAAACTGTTCATCTCTGATGCGAAGCTCTAAAAACATGACAGTCATTAGAATGGCAGGTTGACGTGTCCATGATAAATAGGACATCAAATAAATAATGTTTGTGTTAAAAAAAAAACCAGAAAATTAACATTTTCAAAATCATTAAATTCATGTTTTAAAAATAAAATATAATTAATTATTAAATCATTTTTTTAATAATATATTTCACAGCTAATTGTTAGGTTGGGGCAGCACGGTGGCGCAGTGGGTAGCACAATCGCCTCACAGCAAGAAGGTCGCTGGTTCGAGCCTCGGCTGGGTTAATTGGCGTTTCTGTGTGGAGTTTGCATGTTCTCCCCATGTTTGCGTGGGCTTCCTCCGTGTGCTCCGGTTTCCCCCACAAGTCCAAAGACATGCGATACAGGTGAATTGGGTAAGCTAAATTGTCCGTAGTGTGTGTATGGATGTTTCCCAGTGATGGGTTGCAGCTGGAAGGGCATTCGCTGCATAAAACATATGCTGGATAAGTTGGCGGTTCATTCCGCTGTGGCGACCCCAGATTAATAAAGGGACTAAGCCGAAAAGAAAATGAATGAATGAATGAATGAATTGTTAAGTTTGAACCTCATGACTTTTATTTAACAACTTTAACATTCAAACAAGTGAAAAAAATTAGCGCAGTGAGTAGCACGTTCGCCTCACAGCAAGAAGTCGCTGGTTCGAGCCTCGGCTGGGTCAGTTGGCGTTTCTGTGTGGAGTTTGCATGTTCTCCCTGTGTTGGCGTGGGTTTCCTCCGGGTGCTCCGGTTTCCCCCACAAGTCCAAAGACATGCGCTATAGGTGAATTGGGTAGACTAAAAAAATTGTCCGTAGTGTATGAGTGTGAATGGGTGTGTATGGATGTTTCCCAGAGATGGGTTGCAGCTGGAAGGGCATCCGCTGCGTAAAACATATGCTGGATAAGTTGGCGGTTCATTCCGCTGTGGCGACCCCAGATTAATAAAGGGACTAAGCCGAAATGAAAATGAATGAATGAATGAATCAGAAATAACCCATAGAATAATCATAAATCAAAATTGATTTTAATTGTATTTATTTTTAATTAAAAGAAAAACATGCACCTCATAGAAAATGTTTTTCAAGTCACAATATTTTTTCACAATGTAAATTGCAATATAATTATACCATTAATGTACATTTTTTTAATTACAACATAATTTGTGGGAAAAAAGTATCCTCATTTGAGGTGCTTTTGGACTTAATATGAATAACGGAAGACGGAAATGCATTTGCAGAATAAATGCTGATGTAGTGAACATTACATCCATGTGTCTCCATTTTTTCTAGCTTTGTTTACTGTTGGTTACTATGTTACCAATACTACAGTCAGCCACTCTAACAACTTAATGGAAATGCACCCAATTCACTTCTTTTTGTAAACATTGAAAAGATTTGCTTCACATTAGGATGGAAACGTATCTATTGAATCTTAAACTAAACTAAAAAAATGAATTCCATATTCACAATGTGGTTTCATATTTCATGTTGCCTGAAGTGTCATAAAATATATATTAAAAAAAAACAGCAGTCTTACCCCTGACAGCTCTGTGAGCATTGAATTCATCTCCTGATAACAGCCAGACACGGCGTTATGAATATCACTGTAGTACCTTAAGGACAGAAAGACGCATTACAGCACTATGGATATCAATCCTGTATCAGTTTTATTGCTAATTCACTGCTTTGAAAAGGCCCATATCTTATATAACCTTAAAGGAACACTCCACTTTTTTTGCAAATAGACTCATTTTACAAATCCCCAGGGTTCAACAGTTGAGTTTTACTATTTCTGAATCCATTCAGTCAATCTCTGGCTCTGGCGGGAGCACTTTTAGCTTAGCTTAGCTTAGCATAAATCATTGAATCGTATTAGATATTAGCAGAATCAATGATATTATGCAGCACTGTTACCTAGTTTTAGCTTGGGACCACTTTCAGGTGCTCATTGTGCCTGCTGCAAACAATCGTACGGCGGCAAAGTTCCTTGATTATTACACCAGAATAAGAGTATAGTTCCAAGCCATATCTGCCTTGAAATTATTCATTTCAATTATTCATTATTCAAATTAGCATTTTTTTGGGAAAATTTAGCAAAATCCTAACGGTCTAATCTGATTCAATGATTTATGCTAAGCTATTAGCTTAAGCCATCATTTTACAAGTCTCCTAGAGTTAAACAGATGATTTTTTACCATTTTTGAAACTATTCAGCCAATCTCTGGGTCTAGCGGGAACACTTTTAGATTAGCTTAGCTTAGCATAAATCATTGAATAGTATTAGATATTAGCAGAACCAACAATATTATGCAGCTCTGTTACCTAGTTCTAGCTTGGGACTATTTTCATGTGCTGGGTAATATCATTGCCCCTGTTGCAGCCATGGTCCAGCAGCAAAGTTCCTTGATTATTACACCAAAATAAGAGAACTGTTCCTAGCCATATCAGCCTTGAAAATAGCAATTTTTCATTTTCCGTCAGCCTAAGTACACAATGTAACTACAGAACAGTCAAGCTTTAAATTGAAGAATTATCAAAACTCTTTTTTTTTTTTTTTTTTTTTTTAATTGAGCGAAATGCTAACGGTCTAATCTGATTAAATGATTTATGCTAAGCTAAGTTATTAGCTTAATCTATCATTTTACAAGTCTCCTAGAGTTAAATAGTTGGGGTTTACCATTTTTGAAACCATTCAGCCAATCTCTGGGTCTAGTGGGAGCACTTTTAGCTTAGCTTAGCATAAATCATTGAACTGTATTAGACATTAGCAGGATCAATGATATTTTGCAATGCTGTTACCTAGTTTTAGCTTGGGACTAATTTCAGGTGCTGGGTAATATCATTGCTCCTGCTGAAGCCATGGTACGGCAGCAAAGTTCCTTGATTATTACGCTGGTAAGAGAGTATCGTTCCTAGCCATATCAGACTTGAAAAAAGCTACTTTGTATTTATATCTTATTTATATCTTATATCTTAGCACATGCAAGAGTCAAGCTTTAAATTGGAGAATTATCAAAACTCTTTTTTAAAAATTGAGTGAAATACTAATGGTCTAATCTGATTCAACGATTTATGCTAAGCTAAGCTAAAAGTGCTCCCGCTTGACCCAAAAATCACCTGAATGGATTCAAAAATGGTAAAACTCAACTGTTTAACATTAGGGGAGCTGTAAAATGAGTCTGTTTCCAAAAAGAAGACTCCTTTATGATTTCTCTCACCTCTCCACCAGCTGCTTGTATCGAGGGATTTCTCTGGCGTACAACAGCTTATTCACCGGAGAATCCTGAAGGACGAGAGACACGACAATAATGAGAATAAAACAGAGCTCAAAGATGCTGCGGCTGTGAAAGGAGCTCAGTTTCCTCCGTTCATCTTTTCGCTCTACATGCACACACTTCAGCATAATGAGGTTTACAGGTTAATTACTGTACTGACCCGGCCCACTTTGTGCTCCGATGTAGTGCAGGAATCAATGAAGGTCTGAGCGATGACGGAGAGGACGGGGTCCACACTATCAGTCACCTGCACGTCAAAGACGAACTGAGGATTCTTCAAGATGTTGACCCAGAAACGCAAGGGTAAACTGCAGCAGAGGGAATATTTCAATGAACATTCAATACAACAAGCACAGAAACAATATGGTTCAATTTAAAAAATCTATAAAAGTTCAGAGTGATTCACTAATGAATCATTCAGAGTAAATTATGAATCGTTTTAATTGATTTAGGAGAAAACAACCCAAAAGATTGATTTGCTCACTGAGTGCATTTTACAGAAGAGCAATAACTACCGTAAATAATGTGTGGGAAATTAATATTCACTATATACATAGAATATTACATAGGTTTCCAATTTTTTTCAATTATTATAGTAATTTCTGCATTTAAAATTATTTTGATGATTTATTTATGTGATGATTTGAAGTGCTTCTTTTATCCTTGCTTAATATCTGACCTGAATATATAAATACTACATATTTTTTCCACGTTTTTTTTCTTACACTGTGTGATTTTTTTCAATAAATCAGTGAGTAAGGCTTTTAAAAATCATTTAATTTAAAATTTTTTATTTCATTTAATACATTTTTTTAAAGGGGCAGCACGGTGGCGCAGTGGGTAGCACAATTGCCTCACAGCAAGAAGGTCGCTGGTTCGAGCCTCGGCTGGGTCAGTTGGCGTTTCTGTGTGGAGTTTGCATGTTCTACCCGTGTTTGCGTGGGTTTCCTCCGGGTGCTCCGGTTTTCCCCACAATGCCAAAGACATGCGGTATAGGTGAATTGGGTAAGCTAAATTGTCCGTGGTGTATGTGTGTGAATGAGAGTGTATGGATGTTTCCCAGTGATGGGTTGCAGATGGAAGGGCATCCGCTGCGTTAAACATATGCTGGATAAGTTGGCGGTTCATTCCGCTGTGGCGACCCCGGATTAATAAAGGGACTAAGCCGAAAAGTAAATGAATGAATGAATGAAAAAATTTAAAAGTTAATATAATTTAAGGAATCATTCAAATGAATTTGTGAACTAATTCAACAGATTGATGTTTGAATCATTCAGACCAAAATGTGAACTGACTTAGCCAATAATTTTTTTAAGTGAAGCTACTATATATTTTTACTATATAAAATGTATGGAATATTAATTAAATGCAACCAATTAATGTCTATAATTCCTTCATTTTTTTTCCGGCTTAGTCCCTTTATTCATCAGGGGTCACCACAGCGGATTGAACCGCCAACCTATCCAGCGTATGTTTTACACAACGGATGCCCTTCCAGCCGCAACACAATACTGGGAAACATCTATACACACTCATTCACATACATACACTATGGCCAATTTAGTTTATTCAATTCACCTAAACCACGTCTTTGGACTGTGGGGGAAACCGGAGCACCTGGAGGAAACCCACGCGAACATGGGGAGATCATGCAAACTCCACACAGAATTTCCAACTGACCCAGCCAGGAGTCAAACCAGCGAGCTTCTTGCTGTGAGGCGACAGTGCTAACCACTGAGCCACCATGCCGCCCTAATGTCCATAATATTACCAGTAATTCAAGATGTCAAATTTAATAGATTTGCATTGTTATAGAGAAAATACACACACACACACACACATACACACACTCACAAAAAAATATTAAAATGCAAAAACTATATAAAAATTAAATAAATATATTACATAATTTTTAATCTAAAATAAATGACTTTTCTAGGACATGAAAACGACACATCTACAGTCTGATATTATCCAGTTTTTCATTAACCATGGAAATCATGTAACACATTATAACAAGATAGCCTTAGAGTAAAAAAAAAAAAAAAGTAAATTCAAGATTCACTCCAAGTTTTTGAGCTGAGCTGTATTATTGATTTTCTCCAAAACTCTTTAGCCTCAGTAAACATGTTTCATCGATCTGACCTGTTTGTTTTCCAGATGTGAACGGTCTCCGGGTCATCGATGCCGTGTTTCTCTGCCATATCGTCCAGAAAGTCAAAGAAGAATCTGACGGCGATGGGTGGAGGCCGTTTCGTACTCAGTATGGCTACAAACACATCATCCACAAACTTCTGCAGAGTCCCCTGAAGATAAACACATATAAACACAGAGCAGCTTTCAGTGCAGGGTTCTTACACCTTTAACAAAGTCAAATTTAAGCCCTTTTAAGCACTTTCCAGGTGCATTTTAAAACTTTTTCAGAACTTTATAAATTGTTGCAAATTATATTTTGACATATTTTATCACATTATATCAGATCCTATTTGTTATACTATACAACTCAACACACTACTGTACTACACAATACTATACCATAGTACTGTACTATACAGTACCATACCAAACAATACAACACTACACAATACAATACCATACATTAGAAAACTAATACTGTGCTATACCATACAATTCAATACAACACTATAGTATACTATACTATACAACACAACACCATACCATACCATGGTATAGTACTGTACTATACAATAACATACAATACAACACAATACCATACAATACTATACACTACTATACAATAGAAAAAAAATTTATGATATACCATACCATATACCATACTATACTATACCATGCCATACAATAGTATAGTACTATACTATACCATATAATACAACACTACACTACATAATACAATACCATACAAGACTATATACTACTATACCATACAATAGAAAACAATACTATGCTATACCATACAATACAATACAATACCGTACTGTACTATACTACACTATACAACAAAATACTACAACATACAATACATTACAACACTATAGTATACTATACAACAGAACTTTATACCATATCATAGTATAGTACTGTACTATACAATACCATACAACACTACACAATACAATACTATATACTACTATACCATACAATAGAAACAATACTATGCTATACCATACAATACAGTATCATACTGTACTATACAACACAATACTACACCATACAATACAACACTATAGTATACTATAAAACACAACACTATACCTTACCATAGTATAGTGATGTACCATACAATACAACACTAAACAATACAATAACATACCATACTATACTATACACTACTATGCAATACAATACATACTATGCTATACCATACCATAATACAATATAATACAACACAATACTACACCATACAATACAACACAATACTACACTATACAATACAACACTATATTATACTATACAATACAACACTATACTGTACTATACAATACTACACCATACCATACCAAAGTATAGTACTGTACTATACAATGACATAATACAACACTACACAATACAATACCATACAATACTATACACTACTATACTATTCAATACAAAAAATACTATGCTATACCATACCATATACTATACCATACACTATACTATACCATGCCATAGTATAGTACTGTACAGTACTATACAATACCATATAATACAACACTACACAATACAATACCATACAATACTATACAATACAAAAATTGTTTGCTATACCATACCATACACTATACTATAATATACTATACCACACCATACCACAGTATAGTACTGTACTATACAATACCATATAATACACTACACAATACAATACCATAAATACTATACACTACTATCCTATCCTATGCTATACTATAATATACTATACAAAAAAATACCACATAATACAATACTATACACTACACTACTATTCTATACAACAAAATACTATGCTATACTATACTATACTATATAGAATACTATAAGAAAAATATTGGCCTATATACTATAAATCCAACATTGCATTTTTGTTATTGAATCAAATCTTAAATGTGTCATCTTTCATCTTAAATATATATATTTATTTTAATTTCATGCATTGTACACTCTTGACGCAGTAACATCCATGCATTTTATGTTCAGTTCAAAAGCACAAATATTTATTGAAATGGTTCATTATTATTACCCATTTAGAAAAATCAATTATCATGAAAGCAACACAACTACATTTTCAAGCAGTTTCAAGCACTTAATCAAGAATCCAAGCACTTTTCAAACCTCGAAAATTAAAATGTTTTCAAGGATTTTCAGCACCCATATGAACCCTGTCAGTCACACTGATGAACAAACATGATGAACGGCAGGATCTGTGATCTGTGGCGTATTCTGGTAGAGTAAACGCATCTCTTACCTTCATTGAAAGCAATCGTGTGAGATAGATCTCAGGAATGGCTTTTGCCCGCTCCCGCTCTCTCATGCTGCTTTTTCTGTGTTTGGGGATCTCGGGGTCTTCGCTCGGCTTCACTAAATGCCACAAACGAAGACCTTCCTCCTCCTCTCCTTCTAGCATGGGAGTTTCTGCAGCAATTACAAAAAGCAGATTGAATATCAATAACAAACTGCTAAACATTTCCTCTCTGACAGTCAGAAATAAAAGTGCGAAAGTGATAGCTGTGTTTACTTACTCTCTCCAGTCTGGTAGACCTGATTTACACCAAGAGAACTCTGGGAACGAGGAATGAGAGCCACTGTGGCTCCATCAGGTACCTGAGATGATAAAGAGGAATAAAAATAATAAATTAAAACAATCTCACAGGGTATTTACAGATACTGTATATTTCTGTTTGTTCGCATCCCATCCCTTTGTACCCCCTGGCGGTAAACCAGGACTGCAAACTGCTGTTACACCTAAAAACATTTCCTTAATTCCTTAGTCCCGCTGCGGTAATGGTCATATTGAACTGTCACCCACTGTAATGAATACTATGGAAGTCAATGGTTACAGGTTTCCAACATTTTTCAAAATATCTTTTGTGCTCGAAAGAATAAAGAAAGTCAAGCAGGTTTGTGACTAGTGAAGTGTGAGTAAATGATGACAGCATTTTCAGTTGTGGATGAACTATACTTTTAAACTCAAAACACCAAACTGACACAAACAAACACCCAGAATATAAACCAAATCAAATTATAAATCAAACTCACAAAAATCAACTAAGCAACTAAAGAAATGACGAACAACCAAAATTGCATAAATAATCAACTCGCATAAATAACCAACCAAACAAAACAATATCATAAAAACAATTAACTCACTAAATCAACCAGCTAAACTCACAAAATAAACAATCAGACTCACAATTACCATCAACCCAAAAAACAACCAACCCACTAAATCAACTAGCTAACTCACAAAAATCAGACTCAGTAAACAAACCAAACTCACAAAAAACAACTCACAAAATCACAAAAATCAACTAAGAAACTAAAGAAATGTCAACCAACCAAACCTCTATAAACAATCAACTCGCATAAATAACCAACCAAACTCACAAAAACAAATCAACTCATTAAATCAACCAGCTAAACTCACAAAAATAACCAATCTGACTCAAACAAACCAATCGCAAAAAACAACCCACAAAATAAACCAAACATAGAAAAATCAAGTCAGAAAAAAACACATTAGATCTACCTAAAGAAGTCACAAAATAAACACGTTACAATTACAAAATTTACCAACACAAAATAAAACAAACAAAAAAATCAAGTAAGTCAGAAAATAAAACAAACACACAAGATCTAACTAAACAAGTCACAAAATAAACACGTTACAATTACAAAATTTACCAACACAAAATAAACCAAACAAACTCACAACAATCAACCACTTACTTCACAAGAAAAAACTAAACAAAAAACTTGCATCAACCAACCAACTTAAAAACTTAAGTCAACAAACCTAAAAAAGTTATTCAATTAAAAAGTTACACTGAACTGAACTTGATCTGTAAAAACTGGACTGAAGCAGTTTCAAAATACTAGAACTTCGTCTATGTTAAGCTGCTTTGACACAACCTACAGAAATAAAGACGACTTGAATTAATCAGCCAACCCACAAATCAAGCAATACATCTGACTATACAGCAGTGTAAACTACTAGTGACAGTCAATAAATGTCCAGCTGTACCTTGTAGTGCTGTAAAGTGTTGATCCGTTTCCAGCGGCCCTGAACAATGGCTGTGACATCATCATCAGACAGAGTCAGGTGACCCGCCTGGCCCGATCTCCACTCTGAGGAAACACAAAATATATGAAACCTTACCCATAATCAAACATAGTCAAGATGTACAGAATCAGAAACTGTACCGAGGTCAAGTGAGTCTGCGGCTGGTCTTTGTGAGAATGCTGCTCCTTTATAAATCTGGTCCAGGATTTTATCTTTGACCTGAGTGATGGTGTCAATGTCCAGAACTTTAACGGGACAGGGCTGGACCTCCACACCGCTCTTCACCAGCACCGTCAGAGTCTGAGATCAGAAACACAAACGCTCTTATTGGACTCTTATTATACTTGTGTCTTATTAAATATATTCATTTGGGAGATTTGTTTTGTGTATTGTTGAGAATAGTATCGCCGTTACTAATGTTTATTTATATCTTTATTCCCATCACTGATCACAATATGAAAAAAAAAATGGTCACAGCTTCCAGGTTATGCAGACTTTAAATATACATTCACTGAATCAAATCGAGAATTGAAATGAGAGCTTGTGAATCAAATGAATCAAGTAATTGAGATGTCAGTGTTGGCGAGCCGCACCACAGCGCAGTAGTCGATGTCTTCTCTGAGCAGGTGGCTGTCGTTGAGTGTGCGTTTGGCTTTACCCGTCACTGCATCCACTGGCCCTTTATCCACCTGGTATTTAATAGCCCTGTACAACTTGTAAAGAGGCTCTCCAGCAACCTCCTGCACAAGCACAAACACACACATTATCGACTGCATTTATGTCTGGAACAATAAATGTTGTTTATATGTGCGAACTCATAGAAGGAGGTTTATTAAAACTATAACTCATGACCGGCCTATAGTATAGTGGTGCGCTGATATTACACAGTGAAGACACAAAGCAGACCTCTGAAAACATTAAAATAATTATTAAACAATTATTCATTATTATGATAAGTATTATCTTCTTATTACAAAACAATGCATTTATTGTTATGATTTTGTAGCAGAACAATATTATTATTCCATCTAATATATATTATTAGTTGTTGTATTCATTTCATATGATATTAGTATTATAATATAATATAATATAATATAACAATTCTTTATAATATATCATATACAAATAATATAATTCATCATTATTATATTAACAATTTATTAACATAATATTATCATTTTTATGATTAGTATAATTTTCTTATTACAAAACAATGCATTTATTATGATTTTTTTGTGGCAGTAGAAGTATTAATATTATTATTATACCATCTAATATATATTATTATTGTATTCATTCCGTATTATATTAGTATTATTAATATATAATATAATATAACAATTATTTTATTATATATTATCACATAAAAATATCATATAATAATATAATATAATTCATTATTATTATATTAACAATTTATTAACATAATATTATCATTATTATGATTAGTATAATTTTCTTATTACAAAACAATGCATTTATTATGATTTCTTTATGGCAGTATTAATATTATTATTATACCATCTAATACATATTATTATTGTATTCATTTTGTATTATATAAGTATTATTAATATACAATACAATATAATTCATCATTATTATATAAACATAATATTGTAACAAATTAATATCATTATTATGATTTTTTTAAACCAAAAATGTATTTATTATTATGATTTTTTGTAGCAGTAGCAGTATTAATATTATTATTATTCCATCTAATATATATTATTAGTTATTGTATTCGTTTTGTATTATATTAGTATTATTAATATATAATATAATAATAAAATATAGTATAATTCATCATTATTATATGAACATAATATTGTAACAAATGAATATCATTATTATGATAATTTTTTACAAATAAAATATTTATTATTAGGATTTTTTGTGGCAGTAGTAGTATTAATATTAGTCCATCTAATATCTCTTGTGATATTAAAATATAATAACTCTTACAAAAATGTAAATTAAACACAAAATACAATAAATATAATAAATTACAATAAAATAAAATAATAAAAATAAATAAATAAATAAAATAAAATAATCAGTGCAAATGCATAGAAATGAAGCCATCATATTCTTTAATACCTTGAGAAATGAATAGAGACAGATGGACATCCAGTTGGTCAGCATCTTCTCCACAACTGTCTCCGTCCTACAGATAATCACACGTGTGGAATATATTCAGATTAGATTTACTGTAATCCGATCAGGATGGATCAGACAACACAGACCACATTTTTGTGTGTGTGTAACATAAACACATCTTGTACTCATTTGAAAATGCATGCATTTATTTCACACACACACACTAGAACCTTGATACATTATTCCTGCTTGGGATCTTAGAGACCCGAGGAAAGAAAAAAAATAAGAATAAATCCAATTAACGGGGTATATTATGTATTATTATTTACTGAATGCAACTCATTTTGAATAAATTAAATCAATTTTAATGGGTAAGTATCTACGTATTATTATTTATTGAATATTATTAAGTAATGAGTTCTTAAAAGGATACACAAAGCTACAATACTGCAAAAATCAGTCATATTTCATACCTTCAACCTGCTTTGTAATAAAAGAGAAGATTAAAGCTTTAAAAACAAACTTATTAACTTATTTCTTGATATTTTTTCTGTGAACAACAATCAAGATATCTTGATTCAAAGACTCCCAACATGAAAACAGTCAATTTAAATGCTTTTTTCCCTTATACAATATGTGTGTGAGAGATATTTTACATGTATATACAGTATAGATCTTAATAACATAACTAATACAATAAAACAATTATGTATATGTAATGTTATATTATAATCAGGGCTTGACACTAACTTTTTTGATCACCAGTAGTTTTTCAACATTACTAGCCACTCGTCACTTTCACTAGCCACAATTTTGTTAGGAAAATATATATTTATATGCATACATTTGACTTTGGCATGCTAAAATTACTTAACTTAAACTTTACTTAAAATAACTTAACTAAAATTACTTAACTGGTGGCAAAGATTAATTGCGAATAATTGATTCTAAAATAAGCATTTCTTTTTACATAAAATATGTGTGTATTAGATATAATAAAAATAATAATAATACACAGTAATGCACATATGCATAAACACAAAACTATACAAAAAATATTTACATATTTATTTAAATATATATATATATATATATATATATATATACACACGGTCAATATTATTAGTCTCCTTAAACAATATTTTTTTCCGATTGTCTACAGAACAAACCACTGTTATACAATGACTTGCCTAAATACCCTAACTTGACTAATTAACCTAGTTAAGCCTTTAAATGTTACTTTAAGCTGAATACTAGTATCTTGAAAAATATTCTATACTGTCATCATGGCAAAGATAAAAGAAATCAGTTATTAGAAATGAGTTATC
>CAIGQW010021538.1:0-11194 GCA_903798125.1 Danio choprae
GTGTGTGTTGGTTGAAGACTCACACATCATTATTATGCCCATGTTATTGAACTTAAAAATATGTGTAACTGAATGTACTCACGGTTATTCTACCTCTCTCTGCCCCCTTGATATTTATTGTCTTTGTTTTTTTTTTCCTCCCCAAACACCCTTCGTCCCATGTTCTGTCTCTCATCTGGCCGCTGATTGAACTTACATAAGCTTAAGGAGTGTTTTGTGTCTTTCTCTCCCTCTCCCTGATCTGCTAACAGTCTTTCTTGGGACTGACACATGCATCCGGATGCAAATGTTTCTAGCCACAGGGGTCTAACTTGTGTCATTGTTTCCTAAAGATAGAATATTGCTGTTTGAAGTCAATGTTTTTAACACCATTATGACATTTATTTAATACGGTATATAATCATTTAATTTGAAACATTTCTTATGTGATTGGAACAGACTTAAAGCCTTGCAAATTAATATAAAGCAAAACTAATTTAAAGCTGTGTGTTAGTGATTTGTCCATTAATAATACATTTGAAAAATGTCATTAAAGGCACATTATGTAATTTCTTTCATCAAAATATGCAAATAAACACCAGACTAGTGTTACATCCTGCTGACTTTTGTACTTACATTATCCCAAATGATCAGAAGAATGTTTAAATACAGAGAAATAAGCAATTTTATCTAGTGACACTGACCGTTCTGTTTCACAATGCTAAGGATGTAATACTTCTTCAACTTTTGGTTTGGCTATATAGAAATGATGGAAACACCAAAGATGCTTTAAAATGCTGTCTGTTTTATTACACTGCACAGAGCAGCATTATAACAGAAGCCTAAAATCTATTAAGCATGATAAAACAGCATTGCTTTTTTCAGCTTGTGATCATGAGCAGAAAATCTGGCTAACAACAATAATAATAATAAAAGCTCCGCTGCTTTCGTGTCACGTCACACTCGTCTCTCATCAGCGATCTTCTTTTGCTTCGACAGCTTTTTTTTTCAACATTTACTCTTCTTCATACTACCATGATATTAAGTGTTGAATATAGCTCATCAATGAACATGATTTCTGCAGGATTCCCATAGAATGTAATGAAGATCACAACTCAGTCAAGGCGTCATCAAACTACACCTTTGTTTGTTGTGAATACACACCCTCTGACGAAAGTGACATTCTGTGCCTTTAAAAGTTGCCTGTATCTTGTTTTCCATTTATTTACACTTTTGAAATGCTTTATATACTATATGGTTTTCACTCTGACAATTTTTGATGGCAAAAATGTATTCTCCGGTTTAGCAAAGTGACTTCTAAAGGAAACTCCATCACCCTTTTTAGTATTATACTGTAGGGTTTTACTGCCTCAGTACTGTAAGAAAGCATATGTGAAGGTATAAAGCAATTTGACTGAAAAACTCTTAACAAAAACAAAGACATCTCTGTCCGCTGCTGACTGAGCTTGAAAATCATCCCAATCATCATGACCCAAACTGACACATGATGGGCCTTTCAAAAAAAAAAAAAAACATATGTGGTACAATTTGTTGAATGAATAACTTAATTATAATCACCTCAACACATGTAACTGGGAAAGTAGAACTATGTTTATTTTGTCATCTAAAATATTAAGTTTATAGTCAATGCTCTTGATGTCTAAAGAGAGTTATCCAGTTTTGGCCCATCAAATAGATCTGTTTGCACAAGAGACGCATTTGGTTGGTACTGATACATTTCTAGTAAATAGTAGTGTTCATTCGATTTAAAAAAAAATACTTCAACATTAACAATTTGTTTATTTTTTTGTGAGGGATGATTCACCAAAAACCTTCTTAATTCTGTTGAACACAAAAGAAGGTATTTTGATGAAATAAAATGTAACTATTGTCTTCCATAGTATTTGCTTTTCCAATTATGGATGTCAGTGGTTTTCGGCTTTCTTTAAAACATCTGGTTTTGTGTTCAACACAATAAAGAAACTCCTGAAGCTTTGGAACCACTTGAGGGTGAGTAAATAGTTTTTTGGTGAATTTGTGTGAACTATCCCTTTAACATAACTCTGTCAGCCCCTTGAAGGCTGGAGGTTTGATAACATCAGTAATGCAAGAACACATGTACAAATATATAAAGCAGAGTGCATGAAAGTCAAAGTGTATGAAAGTTAATGAAAATAAGCTTTTCCACATGTGGTTGACCCAATGTTGCGCCAGTCAGACAGTTTGAAAATATAAAGCTGTATGATCATAAATATGGCTCAACTGTAGTTACTATGAGGAACTCTGTCAACTCCCTGAGTACTAGAGGTTTGTTCCTGCCACAGTAAGGAATCATTCACACAGAATGCGTTTTTCCATTCCAAAGCATTACTTTTCCATTGTTTTTCAATGCAAAAATGCTTGATGGATGTGCATGACAGTTATGCTTGTGTCTCATGACTTTGGCAGGGTCCATATAAGCATCACAATTTTCAGTTCAAAAACAGTGGATTAATTAGAAGAAATTAGATGCAGTGCAAGCATTGCAAGCTTCTGTTTACAGTTGACATGACAACCCTTTCAAAATCCCTTAAGGGCAAGTCATTCCTCTCAGTGGCCATCTTTCAGGCATGCAAATCTATTTAAATAGGGAAACATCAAATTCTCAATTTAATTGTCATATCATGACAAAAAAAAGCCTTAGCCTAAGTCAATGCACATGCGCACCCAAAGGGAACAAATGCATGATATCAACCTTCTTCATAGTTGTTTCTGAACAACAAACTATGTAACTCAGGTCAAACTATGTAACTAAGAATCAATAACTTGTTACACAATATCAACCTCTAAAAAATTGTGTCCATTTGCAATGGTCTTCTGATGTAATTTGAGAGAAGATTGACTGTAGCTTGCCTATGTTTCGTACAGATCACAAAACCAGAGAACATTTGTATTCAAATATAGTTGGTTCATTTAAAAATAGAGATTTTAAGCTTTATATAGATATATTTCTAACATATGTAAGACAAGTATTTATAACAATGAAGCTGCAGATACTGTCATGAAGAATACATCTACACTGAGCACCTCTAACAGGGTATCATCAGTCTATAGCGATCAATGATTGGCTCTTTTACTGGAAGGCGGAGCGTCCTTCACTAGAGCATCCATACTGACCGTTGCATTTGTCCCCATTCAAAAAAAAGTATATTCTTTTGGTGCTGTGTCCCACATATTTGAATGCAAAGAAACATTCTGTGAGCATGGCCCCTAATACTACAGTAACTCATATGTACAAAAGTGAATACAACAGTTCAACTTTCACTTTGTGTTTGCATTACTTTCTTAGAAGGTCTTTTGGGCTTTTTATGTCCATCTCATTTACTCTCTCTGTCTCTTTATATCATTTCTCTCTCTCTCTCTCTCTCTCTCTCTCTCTCTCTCTCTCTCTCTCTCTCTCTCTCTCTCTCTCTCTCTCTCTCTCTCTCTCAGGGAATTAGAAACTGAAATGGCATTACTGTATAAACACCATTGAGAGAAGAGCTTTGTGAACATGACCCGAGGAGGGGAAAACTGCGATCTCACACACACACATACACATCATATCAAATATAGCCATTCGGCTTTTCCATTACAGCTAAAACATCCCATTTCCCCCAACTGCAGAAGAGAGAGCTTTACCTCCAAACCTTAACCTCTGACCAGCGCAAATATGTGTGTGCATTCTTTGTGTGTATGTGTCGGATCATTTCGAAAGATATGAGATTGTTATTATTGCTTGCGATGGCCTGAAGTGATAGGGCAGAGGGTATTTGCTGCACAGTGTATTGGCATGTCTTAGTGCTTATGTGTGGGTAAATGTTTGTGCTGTACTGTATGTATGAACGCTGCAGGGTAGAGATCTTGAATTGGTGACTCAAGTGTTTCCTGTCTGGGGCTTTCCAACGGCTTCTTAACTGTTTTAATAATGACACATGAAACAATCCCCAGCAAACTTTGGTCCCTCAAGCAATATCGATAGCTTGCTATATGCTATCCATCATATAAAGTGGGTGACAGCAAAGGCAGTAATTGTTGAGACACTGTATGCGGAGATACAGATCTTTACTCTGTTCAGAGCTGAACTGATGATCAATTCCTGCTGCAGTGTTGACCACTGATTGACCACTGAGATTCTCTACATCATCATATCCTCTCGAGCATTTGTTTTTGGTAGATGACCAGCCTTTTAAGTAGACTTGAACGACTTAATGAGATTGTAAAGATGCATTATTTTAGAATCATCCCTTTGGATTTCATCTGCTCAGCATGTAGTTGTGTTGTGTAAGTCTTTTTTTTTTATGAGTAAACCCATTGCCTTAAAAGTGACAATTTGATATTACTTAAAGTGATTAAACTCATTTTAACTTAATTTTTCATGATTATGCATATTCTTCATTTACTTAATAATTTTAAAGGGGACCTATTTTAACCCTTTTTCAAGATTTAAGATAAGTATTTTGTGTCTTCAGAATGTGTCTGTAAAGCTTCAGCTCAAATTTTATATTTATATTTATTTATTATATAATCTGGGAAATTTGAGCTGTTAGGACATTGTAGCTGTTTTTGTTGCCTGTGTCTTTAATGCAAATGAGCTAGTTCTCCCCACCCACCCTTCCCACATCTTTGTCAGAGCCATAGAGATCTCTCTGTATTGTTCTGATGTGTGTAACCTTCACGTACATAAACAGCACAGTGACAGACAAGAATGAAGCAGATCTCTCTTACTACAGTAAGAACTTTCCCAATGGTTATTTGATATATTTGTTGTGGAGTTAATTCAATCTTTTCTGCAACGATCAGTCACACACAATGTCGTTATAAAGTGTGTGCACACGCAGACACACGTTTAGCACTGTTTTTGCACGGCAAATGTGACAGGATACATGTTAATATCCACTGCTGTATGGATATCAGTTATGTTAATGTATAAAATAAACCTGGTTTAAGTCCACAAACTGGGATTGAAACGTCTTCTTTTATAATTGTACTGACACTATGCGGCTGTGGTGACGAATTACGTAGCAATTTTACTGTCTTTATTACAAACATGCACTGTTTTAAAAACGTTTTAAACTCATTCTTGAGGTGCAGATGATCACAGACAGCTGAACAGATCTTTTAATCCCAGTTGCTTTGCGCAGGTCCTGTCTTGTGTATATGATTATACATATTACTATGGAGACATGTTAATACGCATCTGTCAATCAATTTGGTGGGCGGGGAAAACCGCATACCTACGTCATGTTGAGGTGGGCCTCAAAATAACAGGGATTTGGAACCTATTTTAACATCAGGAAATTTAAAAAAAAAGTGTTTCTATCACTCCAATATGACAGTAGACACACAATACCTACACACAGTTGTGTTCAAACAGCTTACAAAAGTAGATTGGTTTTAAGGCAACCGTTTTTTTTTAAGTGAACTCAACTAATCACTTTAAAAGAAAAAAGGTGGCACTTTTTTTTTTAAGTAAAGTCAACTAATCACTTTACGAGCAGTGGGTTTACTCTTTTTTTAAAGTGAAGTCAACTAATTACTTTTAACAGTGTGGGGTTTCAGTAGTTTAGAATCACATCATTGAAGAAAATGAACACCATGTACTTAACACAACCGCATGACAGTTTGTCATATATCACGGAATTTAGTCTTCTGATTTTTCAAAAACACTTAACATGACTTTTGTGTCACTTAACAACTTTTAGCCAGAATCCCAATTATATTTTTCTTTCCCTACCCTGCACATGTCATCATATGTCATTGCGATCTCTTGCTTCATATGAGATCAACGATCACGACTGCTGTAGTTATTCCAGTTGCGTTATTTTTTGGTATTTATCTTCAGGAAATCACTGAAGGCGTATATCATGTTATCATATAAAAATATAATGTGGCAATAAGATCATAACTGTACTGTGCATTTACACCCTGGCCATATTCATCTATGTAAACACACAAAAATAACATTAACATTATACCAGACACTGTAAAAAGGTCATTCCCAGCCCCTAGACTTTTCTGACAGGGTATTCGAGTGTCATCGAGTGACAGAATGTTGTGGGACTGCTATACAGGAGTTATTATTAAGGATTGTAGATAGTGAACTTTAGCGTTTTTTATTTTAGTGTTTTTTTTTTAAACCATGACAGTAAAACATGAACGCGGTAATGAATGTATTAAAACATATGCTTGTTTGTTATAAAAATCCGTAATAATGACAAAAATTACTACTTTGTGCATCTCCTGACTTCCGTGGGCAGCCATGTCGTTGTAGATGGTGTATTCTGGGAAATTTTTGTACCCCTTGGTTTCGAGTGTGGTCCTGAAAAATCTCTGTTTCAAGGGCTATCTAGCCCTTCCCCTTAGCCCTATGCCTTCAAGCTAAAGAAAATTGGGACACCCCTACCCCTTCACATGAATAATGTGGGGTAAGGGAAATGGCTAAGGGGTCTTTTTTTCTGAGAAATGCAGTTTTTTTTTCCATTGGATTGGTAAAGGAAAAACCAATATACTCATGAGCGATATCAATGATGCTATGATCACTACAAGTGGTGTTGAAAGAAACAAAAAAGAAAAGAAATGTCTTGTCTGTGATCATGAATCAACAGATTCAATTTTATGAATATATTACAAACTGCCATGAGACCAGGTTGCTTTCTTCTTTAGGTATCTCATTTATTTATTTACCCTGTGCTTCTTATTCTGGGGTTACACTCTCAGAAATAAAGGTACGAGAGCTGTCACTGGGGTGGTACCTATTCAAAAGTTACACCTTTGTGACTAAAGGGTCCATATTCATACCTCAAGAGTACATATTAGTACCTAAAAAGTCCAAAAATGTACCTCTTAAAAATGTTTAGGAACAAATATATGTTTTTGAAGTACCAATATGGACCCTTTAAGTACAAATGTGTATCTTTTAAAAAGGTGCCACCCCAGTGACAGCTCTCATACCTTTATTTCTGAGAGTGAAAGACAATTTTAGTAAATTGTCCTCTGTATTTTTTTTATCTCCACTGTATGTGACTGTATGTGTATGTTCCAATTTGCATTTAAAATCTTTTGATGGTAGTTTGATATTGCGAGAGTATTTTAGATTTGTATTTAAGTAGTATGTTTTATCAGATCACAAACTTCCATAATCCATTTCACCAAGAGGAATAACATGAGTTTAGGGGCTGAAACGACATGATATAAAACTTCCCTGCTGGGGGTGAGATGAGCTAAGACTGACAAATTGTTTCTCTCCAAAACAGGAAGTAAGAGAAAAAAAAGCCACTTCCTGCTTAGGAGACAGTTGGGTGCATAAAGCCCACAGAGACAATAGCGTGTCACATTATTATTTTTATTTCTCTTTTACAGTCTCTCACTCCCTGCATCTCTTTTGATCCAGTTATGTAGAACAGAAAACAATATTTTTTCATTAATCTGTCACATAATACTTCAAAGACTGTTGATACATCATCTATCTTTGTCTTAAGTTCTTCTTCATTGCACTATTCTTCACTTTCTTCAAAAATTGGCTTTTTTGTTTTTGGTGGTCTGCTTTGTTCATTTACCACTGCAGGTTTCTGATGAAATTGTTAGCTATTAAGCACACAGTGGCTAATGATATTTCTAATACAAAATTTGTAATAATTCTCAGACAGTAGTAATCATACATATCATTTTTAGTTGTTAAATCGTCCACTGCCAATCAGAACTGTCATGGAAATATGTGGGCGATGAAGTTTACAATGCTTTATGCGCACTGGGAAATTATTTTGTTCTCTCTTTCTCTTTGTATTTTCATTTTCCGTCCTGTTCTGTTAATAAATTTCCTTTGAGGTCAGGGCAGATTGTTTCAAAGGGATATGTGTGTAGTTTCAATTTAACTGAAAGAAAGCATAGCATAGAAATAAGATGTGTATCATACATATTATGTAATTGTTTCGTTATGTGTGTGTGTGGGGACTGTACATTCGAACTTAATTAATGTCTGATACATTAAAGCGTTAGTCTCTAGCTTTGTTAGATAAAAAAAAAAATATATATTTATATATTTTTTTTTTTATATATTCATATATATTTGTATATATATATATATATATATATATCCAAAATGAATTTTTGAGCAAGTACATAAACAGCCAGTGTTCAAAACAATGTCTTTAATATAGCCTGATTCACAACGGTAAGCTTATAATAATGTTTAATATTTGGAGTTATTTGGTGGCTGTTTTTGGGAAATAAGGGCTTGTCACCATTTCAGTTATAGAGTTGTATCACTATTTTTAAGATCATTCAGAATAAGTAAGCAAAAGATGAATAAACTATTCACATTTATACATCTTATTTTTAACTAAAACACAGATTCTGATGATCCACATGGGATCATTAATATGCACGCTTTAGGGTGCATTGGATTGGCCACTATGTTTCTTAGTGAAATTACAACAATGATAAGTTTCACCTAATGTTTAAGTTTATCTTAGATTGTATTAAAGGTGGCCAATATGGCAAAAATATCATATCCAGGAGGATCATGATTCACAATTTAATTTTAGGTAGGTTTTACTATTTTAAAGTAGGGGTATTTAGTAGCATTTAAGAAATTGAATGAACAAACATTCATTCATTCATTCATTTTCTTTTCGGCTTAGTCCCTTTATTAATCTGGGGTCACCACAGCGGAATGAACCGCCAACTTATCCAGCATATGTATTACGCATCGGATGCCCTTCCAGCCGCAACCCATCTCTGGGAAACATCCATACACACTCACTCATTCACACGCACACTCATACACTACGGACAATTTAGCTTACCCAGTTCACCTGTATCACATGTCTTTGGACTTGTGGGGGAAACCGGAGCACCCGGAGGAAACCCACGCAAACACGGGGAGAACATGCAAACTCCACACAGAAATGCCAACTGACCCAGCCGGGGCTCGAACCAGCGACCTTCTTGCTGTGAGGCGAATGTGCTATCCACTCCGCCACCGTGCTGCCCTGAATGAACAAACATTAAAAAAAAATGTTTTGTTGTTTTATTAGTATCAATTTGATAGTTGACCCAAAAATTCTGTCATCATTTACTTACTCTTAAGTTTTTTTAAACTAGAAATGTTGGTAACAGTTGCTGGTTTGATTTCAATAGTAAAACAAATACTATTGAAGTCAATGGTTGCAGGTTACATTTTTCAAAATAGCTTCCTTTGTGTTCAACTAATCAAAAAAAAAAACTTGGTTGTAACATGTCAAGGGTGAGCAAGAATTAAAATTTTGGGGTGAACTATCCCTTGAATGAAAAAAACCTGTTGAGTCTGTTAGTCTGATGTTCATTTAAGATCTGTAAATATGTATCTATTTTCACTTTTGACACCAAAAACAAATATTTTTATTTGTTATTCTTGGGTGGTTTTGACACTTTTGGCACAATCAGACATTAAAGATAACCTAGTCCTATAACTAGACGCTGTTTGACAGGCATTGTAGTGGCTTTCCTTATGTGTGTGCGCACGAAAATAAAATTGGGCGCATTTGCTGTTAATACTTAACCAGTATGGCTAAACTAACATATTATTGACAATATAAATAAGTGCCATGAGTTGTACCTCTAGCACTGAGTTAATATATGAAGTGAATTCATGTCGTGTTGTACAATAGCTATATTGAGACAGATACGCCAGTATTGCAACAGGTACAATGAGCACAGTAGCATGATACAATGGCATTTCTTCAAAAGCAGATCATGGAGACATTTCAATCGTCCACGATAAATTATCATCATGTTGCACACCCCTAGATTGCATTATACTTAATATGTATTGTATGTGGGACTCGTATTTTGAAAGGCGGGCATAGTAATTTCATCTCATCACAACTCACTGTCAGAATACAAAATTCAAGAATTATGCATTTATTCAGTGCCCCTATAAAGAGGCATAAGGTCTTTTTAAATGCATTTTTTATTAGTTTAACATGTGGCAAATTTTACAATATACATATGTTTTAATGAGGCAACAAACACATGTAAACTGCTGAAAGTAAATGTGTAACTTATTTATGCATTGTGTCATATCACTCAGCTCTTACTGTCCTTTTTCTAGTCAAAGGACGCCAATAAACCTCAAAAACTGTTTATGCAGAGGTTGCTTTTAATTCCTATTTTTCTATTTTTTCATATACATTAAAATCTCGAATATTTTAAATGCATCTCTGTTGGTGCCTTTTGTCAAGTCTAATAATAATTTAGCCTATATTCCATCCACAACACAAATCAGGAGCAAACTAGGTTACTCTGGAGGCATAAAGACTTATTGATTGATGTCAACGTTATTATTTTGCACTTTGCTACTGTGTTTGTTAAAATCTGTATAGCAAAAGAAAACTACAAATAATAGTCTGAATAATAAACTTAGCATTTGTCCGCTATTGTTTGTTTGTTTGATCTTGGATGATATTAGAACGCTGTTTATGCTCTTCATTAGTTTGTAATAATGGTAATAAAAATGCTATTCATTCGCTCCTTCACTCTGGCCGCCTTGGTTATTGATTATTTTCTCCATATGTTCCATAACCTCTAATTTCCCAACAATTGGCTTAACACAAGAACATCGGAGGTCTAATTCAACCTCCAAATCAATAAATGTGATTACACAGAGAAAGAGCTGAAGGAGGAGGATGATTTTTGGCAAAGAAATGACTGCTGTATTGTCTTACTCTTAACAAAAGCTCAGCTTTATTTTTCTGTACACATTTTCTCTTATGCACACATACATTTATATGTGCGTTTTCTATTTAAAACTACAGTAAATGTTACATGGATGTCATTTTAAAAAAGGCAATAAAATCTGCAAATACAGGGCAGACAGCAGACAAAAGTTATTTAGCAGGAGACTCACAGATATTGACTAATCTCGGAATTGCAGAGCCAGATTTAACCAGCTCAGTATTACTGCAGTCGAGTTACATCTGCCAATGTTTGATGTGTCTGTGCAGCAGATTTGATGTGATGAGAAAAAAAAATACATGAATAAATAACGAACTGTAATAAAGTTTTGACATTATTACTTTTAGGTTTATGAATTTAGTGTGATAACAAGTGGATTATAACATTATCAGGGTATACTTATAATACATGAGGGTGACAACAATACACATTTAAAATTTAGGGAAAAAAATTATATATTAAAATAAAAACAAATAATCTA
>CAIGQW010021539.1:0-13521 GCA_903798125.1 Danio choprae
AAAAAAACTTATAAACATTTTATTTTAAAATTGCTTAATAAATAAATGAATAAATAAATACTGACAAATGACGTTTGTAAAATGCATACATTTTGATATTAAACTAAATATATACACCACATGACATTCACAAAGTAAAATGTGCTATTATATGAAACTAAATAGCCCCCTGCATAAAGATTATCATTATTTATGGGCATTTGCATTTAAAAGATTGAGAACTACACTGATAATTTACCCAAATGTAATATACCAACATATAAAACCATTTATTTATATATATTTTTCATTAAGCAAGTGTCAATCCATGCATGCACCAATGTGGCAGTCCCAAAAGAGCTGCACAGGCCTGATTTAACATGCATTGTTTATGAAATAATGCTTGTATGGATTAATTTCTGACCTGCAGTCTGGGTTTAGCGGCCAGGTAGGGAGAGATGCAGCTTTCGGCTCGGTGTTTCTCGCAGGGTTTGGTGTAAACGATGCCGTACATCACCCAGCATGTGTGCAGCACATACAGCAGGAACACCCCCACTATCAGGCTGGTGAACGAGGTCTTCGGAAACATCTTAACTGCACGCAAATCCCCCGGACAATAATAACATGCTCAATAACATGCTGGAGATGAAGAGAAAGACGAGGAAGAGGATGAGCTGTCACTCACTAACACACGTCACTCCAAATACACGCCGCAACATCGCTCACAACATCGCTCTTCCGCGGTCTGAGGCGCTGTTTTACTTCAGCATTCCCATATATTCGGTATAAACTCTCGGGGATTTCTCATGGTGACAAGCGACGGTTTGATTTCTGCGTTTTAATCCCTCGATCCACTTTTGACGTGATATTTCAATGAGCGCTCACTTCCGGGATTCACTTCCTGCCGCCGGGTTGCCAGATACGTTAAAGCTAAATATATTGCGGTGCATTTGAATGCTATTTTGTTATTATTAAAGAAAATATAATTACAAGGTAAAGACAGAATGACTATTATATTATATTATAGTATATTATGTATTCATTATCTAAAATAAATAGTGTTTTGGGGCTGCGCCGTGATATGAAACAAAACACTACATGAAAAATTGACAAAATTTAAAGCTGTATTGTACTTTTATTATCTTAAAACACAATTACAGCCTCAAATATGATTATTATTGCTGTTTTGGTTAATTAAAACCTATTTTTATTAACCTATTTACCGTTAGATATCGACATCGACAAATACTTTTAAGGTATTATCATAATAACAATTGTAATGGCAACAATTTTACTATTAAATTAGCTTATTAATGCTTATAATTGAACATTCAAGCGTGTTAAAATCTTCCGGTGAGTTTGGTGAGTAATGGCAACACTTGACTGCTCAGGGATTCTGCTTCCCTTTTACACAGGAAGTGATTGTACCCATCTCTCCAGTAGCGTCCTACATTCGTTTTACGCTACAATTTTTTTCTCATCTAGGTGGAGGATTTTCTCTCAAAGTCCACCGCCATCATGAAACTCGTCAGGTAATGAACATCTACAGCTCTCGTACAACCAAATCACGCAAAGAAACATTTGGGATGCGCGATGCTTTTTAATAGATGGAGCCAGATTGTGTGTAGCTGCCTGTTAGCCGTTAGCTTCATCAGGCGGGAATGAATGAATGGACGAGCGTTTGTTTGGATGTTTTACTGCATTGTTTTAAACATGTAAGTGTTTTTAACACGCATTTAGTGGGTTTAGTCTTATATTATTATTAAATTGTGCGTTTTCCGGTGTCTTAAAGGTAACAAATGCATAAACAGAAACAATAGCTGTTAATGCTAGTTATTTTATTCACTAGTTTCTAAAGATGCTAGCTGTATATAGTCTTATATTTATGTTAATAGACATTATAGTGTTTAATTAAGAAGTCCAGAGGTTAATGTATAATTTAACATCGTTTTAAGTCTATCAGTTTATCATCAATAGAAAACCGTAAATGGTTGATATAATCCTACTAACAAAATACATTAGTTGTGTTATTAGCATGTATGCTACTATAAGTGTTTAATCATTGTGTTTTTGATTGTGATCTGCAGGTTTTTGATGAAACTGAGCCATGAAACTGTCACCATTGAGCTGAAGAATGGCACACAGGTCCATGGCACCATTACAGGTAATTATAATAGAAAGTAATGCGACACATCAAACTTATACACTGTCTGCGATGTGCCTGCTTCACATTTACTTTGTCAGAAGTCTTAATATGGGTTTTGATCTGATGCATCATGTAATACAAATCTTTAGTGTGCCCAAAATATACTTATAACATTTACCTCAAAATAATACTGCAAATGTCCCATATTGTGTGAATCAATAACAATATTTCTAAATCTGTCCTTAATAATAGTTTAATATAATAATTAGACATTCGAATAGTAAAGCATTCACTCAGAAAGCCCACTATCATTTTATTTTTATCTGTCAAAAACTAATGAAAGTTCTCAATGTTGTGAAAAATGTGAACCCTTTGAGAAGTAATCGTATATGCATCTGTATTGTAGATCTGTAAAGCAATATATTAATGCATCTCAACCAGCCTCCATTCATTTGGGTTGGAAAGATTGAAATATGCCCAGTTTTGAGGTTAGACATCACATGTAAAGCATATATGAGCATAAAAATGTAATAATGCATGCATAATTTTACTTAATTTTAAGTATTATGCCTGGAGAAACCGAATTAGGGAACAGTGTAATGTATTTTTTATTATTTTAAACGGCGTTACCAGATCATTGTGTGCAAATAGATTGCCATATCATTAGCTAGTTTTAATAAGTGTGTTATATAAACATTGAACTATTATCCCTGTGGAATATGTAGCCACAGAAGTGGGTAAATAAGTTTACTGCGCAAGTCTCGTGTGCATTCACGTGTAAATACTTTCCTTTTGTCATCGTCCAGATTTTCCTTATTCACACTCATTATCCTCTGCACATTTGAAAATAAAGTAACGTTTAAGAAAAAGAAATTGCTCAGTTGGATGAACGCATGAACCAGTGGGCCAGTGACATACTGTACTATAATATTCATTACATTTAATCATTAAACTCAGTTATTGATAGTTTTTATAATCCTACTAGTCTTATTTACAGCAAAAAATGTTTGTTATTATTCATGCTAACAGATAAACAACAGTAGATCATGGGAATGTGTGGAAATTTGCATCCCTATTATGCATAATTATTAAAAACACTTTTGACCAAAGTTTCAGACTGATACTCAAAACACAACTGCAGCCAATCAGCATTAAGGGGCGTGTCTTAACTATAGCTGAGATATCGAAAAGGGTTTTCTTATTGGGTTCGCATTGGGCCTTCGTAGTTTGATGCCAATCATCTTTTTTTAATTACTTAGTGCACCTTTAAAGGAGCACTCCACTGTTTTTGAAAATGGTAGTTTTAATGATCGTGTACTAAAGCCAATGGAAAATTATGTTACACACTATGCAGTTGTGTATTATCATTGCACTTGCTGGAGTCATGGTACGGCAACAAAGTTCCTTGATTATTATGCTGGAATGGGAGTATAATTTCTAGCCATATCGACTTAGAAAATAGCAACTCTTCTTTTTTTTGTTAGTCTTAGGTCACAATGTAACTACAGAAGAGTCAAACTTTAAATAGGAAAAATGATTTAGTCATTTATGAGCGAGATGCTAATGGTCTAATCTGATTCAATGATCTATGCTAAGCTAAAAGTGCTCTCGCCAGACCCAGAAATTAGCTTAATGGGTTCAAAAATGGACAAACTCACCTGATTAACTTTCTAAGGGGTTATAAAATGAGCCTCTTTCTTTTAAAAAAGGAATGTGACTATTGACTACGATGTTTGACGTAATCTTAACCGAAACATGACAAGAGGGCAGGGCATAGTGTAGCTCCTCCCCTTAAAAAAAACAGCCAATAGCGTTTTGTTTTTCACAGCTCTGCCAATGAGAGTGGTTGAGCTCAAGCGCATCAAATGAAAAGCAAATGAGAAGAAGGGGGCGGGGCATGTCAGACACTCGAGAGCATTTGATTGGTCTAGATTTGATGAGAAACTGAAGTATGAAGTGACGTGAATAAGACCATTGATCCACTTATGCAGAAGTGACAGACTACAAGCTTTACATGTTTATATATCTTCTAAACACACATTTTTGTCACGGTTTTGTACCACACTACCTTGTTTACTCTACACAGGTGTGGATGTCAGCATGAACACCCACCTCAAAGCTGTGAAGATGACCCTGAAAAACAGAGAGCCCACTCAGCTGGAGTCCCTCAGCATCCGCGGAAACAACATCCGCTACTTCATCCTGCCGGACAGTCTTCCTCTGGACACGCTGCTGGTGGACATCGAGCCCAAAGTCAAGTCCAAGAAGAGAGAAGCTGGTGAGTGCTGGAAAATACACAGAGCATCAACACCGATGGATTGCTCGTCTGTGATGATGTATAATTTCTTACCGTCTCTGTCCTGCAGTGGCTGGCCGTGGTCGAGGAAGAGGACGGGGTCGCGGCCGAGGAAGAGGACGGGGCCGCGGTGGGCCGAGGAGATGAAGATCTCAAGCCACTGTACATTTGTGCGCGTTGTACAGCATTTTTTGTTCTTCGTATAGAGGATATTTTGCGTTTTGTACATTAAATTCTGTTCTTTTGACAACTGTTTTGAGTCTTGTTTTGTGTTTATGGTGTGAGGCAGGGGATGATTCTGCAAGGGTGTCTGGTTATTTTTCTACATTCTTACCAATAAACTGCTTGATTGAACTTGAGTTGTGTGCAGGATTGTTTTTATAAAGATATAAAAGCCAGTGTTGAGGTCAAATAAAACAATTTTTTAAAAAAAAAGTGTTTTGATTAGGTTTACTTAGAGAAAGTGCTACTGAAATGCCATCTCTTTGCCATGTATACTGCCCTTACAGGTTATGGCAAAATAAAAGGTCATTTTAAAACACTGGTATCAAACTCAGTTCCTGGAGGGCCGCAGCTCTGCACAGTTTTGCTTTAACCCTAATTAAACACACCTGATCAAACTAATCGAGTCCTTCAGGCATGTTTGAAACCTCCAGGTTAGTGTGTTGACGCAGGGTTGGAACTAAACTGCAGAGCTGTGGCCCTTCAGGAACTGAGTTTGACACCTGTGTTTTAAAACATTACAATTTCCATAACTAATTATTTTTTTATGACTGCAAGCTATGTTTTAATAATGAAGAAACTATGTAAGTCAAAAGTCTTGGTGGATTTTTTTTTTAATGAAACAGGTTATTTTTTCGTACCCAACGGTGGACTTTTATTTTGAAAGTTGTGGTCGCGGGTCAGTAGTCCTGCTTTGCGAATCGGTTCATTTGAATGAACTGATTAAATCATTTTTGAGTGTCTGATCTATGTTAGCATCATATTAAACTTAACCCTTAAGTTAAATGTATTGTATTTTACTTTGGAATTATTGTGAACAAAATTAGTTCCCTTTTAACGGTTTCCTCATGATGGTTACAGAATCATTTGAAAGAGTCTGTTCAAAGAACGAATCCCTATTGAATCAGACCCCACTGGCCAAATAAACCACAGGAAGTAAGGTCGTAAAAGCCCCCAAGCCAGTTTCGTCAAGTCAGCCGTCAGGGAAAATGTCATCTAGTGACTATTTTATGTATTTTGCTTATGGCAGTAATTTACTGAAGGAGAGACTGCAGCTGAAAAACCCATCAGCCGTGTTTCACTGCGTCGGCAGAATACAGGTAACGACGAACACGCAATCAGAGACGTGCACAAATAACAATAAGACATTATAAATCTAGTCTACTTCAAATTGACAATGGTTACTCATCACTATCCCACATCAAAAATACAATAGTAGTTTATCACAAATACTAGTGTTTTTGAACCATACTATAGTGAAGTATATTATACTGTATATATTAATTACACCTCTGTTAATGAACTACACACCCTACTGTAGTATTAGCTGCTGTGAACTGATAAACTGTAATAAATGCTGTAGTATACTTTAGTTTTTACTACAATAAACTGTGGTGTATTGTAGTATAAAATACCCCATAGCTATTGAAAACTACAGTATTGGGTCATTTGTTTATATTACTATATTTGCATTACCATATTATATTAATAATGAACCATATACTATTATATTGTAGGGTTGTGTTAGCATAGAATCACCACAACAGAAATTCAAGTACTAATTCAAGCACTTTACTATAGTATGGTTCAAAAACACTATATAGTATTTACTATAAATTACAATAGTAATTTTCCATTTGGGATGTGTTATCTAATAAGATATTATGTTTTAATAAGTTATTTTACATTTATTAGCTATGCTTTCTTTCATGCTCCAAGCCTTTCCATGAAGTAGTTTTGAACGCACTGTACACACTGACTGCAGTATATAAAGATGATAATCATAAGGGATGTGGTGTGTCTCAGGGCTACAGGCTGGATTTTGGTCTTTCAGGCGACTGCACTAACTGTGCTTGGCACGGTGGAGTGGCCACAATACAGGCCAGTGAAGGAGACGAGGTGTGGGGCGTCGTGTGGAGGATTGACCACCAAAACCTGCCCTCTTTAGACAGGTGAGGTCAGCTGATACTGGGACAATTCACTAAATCAGGCTTTCATCTTTCCGGTTTATGATCATTACTGTATGCAATAATGCTTCTTTTATTTTTATTTTATGTCTAATTTATTTTATTAGTAGCTTTGTGCTGTTAAACAAATCTGTTAAGAGTAATAATGCTAAATTAATGTTGTAATTTGCTGATTTCATGTATCCTGCAGAAAATTCAATTAAAAGAGAAAGCCAAAAAAACAACATACAGTACTGGCAAATACATTACCAGGAATACTGCAACTCTATCTGGTATAGAAGTGTGTCTGTAAGGTTAATAACAAGGCTGTCTAATCAATTAAAAATCTGCTCCAATATTGTAGGTCAGCCATTAGAAAATATATATGACTCAGCTTACCATAATAACACCTATCTATCTGTCTATCTATCTGTCTATCTGTCTGTCTGTCTGTCTGTCTATCTCTGTCTGTCTATCTATCTATCTGTCTATCTATCTATCTGTCTGTCTGTCTGTCTGTCTATGTATCTGTCTGTCTGTCTATCTATCTGTCTATCTGTCTGTCTGTCTATCTATCTGTCTGTCTGTCTGTCTATCTATCTGTCTATCTATCTGTCTGTCTGTCTGTCTGTCTGTCTGTCTATCTATCTGTCTGTCTATCTATCTGTCTGTCTGTCTATCTGTCTATCTATCTATCTGTCTGTCTGTCTGTCTGTCTGTCTGTCTGTCTCTCTATCTGTCTGTCTATCTATCTGTGTGTCTGTCTATCTATCTATCTGTCTGTCTATCTATCTATGTATCTGTCTGTCTGTCTGTCTATCTATGTATCTGTCTGTCTATCTATCTATCTATCTATCTGTCTGTCTGTCTGTCTGTCTGTCTATCTATCTGTCTATCTATCTATCTGTCTGTCTGTCTATCTATCTATCTATCTGTGTCTGTCTGTCTGTCTATCTATCTATCTATCTATCTATCTATCTATCTATCTGTCTGTCTGTCTATCTATATGTCTATTTATCTATCTGTCTATCTATCTATCTGTCTGTCTATCTATCCATCTATCCGTCTATCTATCCATCTATCTGTCTATCTATCTATCTATCAGATGGTGTTTATTGATTGGTTGAGAGTACATTTCAAATTAATAATAATTACAAATTTGTTTTTAATGTACTTTACATCAAAAGTACAGCTAATTTTCTGTTTTTGGCTATTTTTACAGTATGTAGTACACTGGTTTATTGCAAATCTTTCCATTACATGTCCAAATTAGAAGGAATTAACAGTTTCATATTTTTGTTGTTGCTAAAATAGTATATAGTTTACTAGTGCTAGACATTGATTAATCGCATCCAAACTAATTTGCATGCATGCATATATTTGAAAAAAAAAAAAAGATATTTATATTGAGCTATAAAATATGTATATGATACAAATGATATATCAATTTAAATATCAACATCACAAAATTATTTTGTATTGTTTATGTATGCGTGTATGACATATACCTAATAAATATATATAATATGCACGCATATATTGCTAAAATAAACTTTTATTTGATAAAGCACTAAAAAACAAAACAAAATACAAGACAAAGCTTCCACCATCAGCTTAATGAGTTTAGAAAAGAGCACACAAAAAGGCTAAGTAATAAAAAACCCATACAAATATAGACAGATACTGATGGAGCTAATATAGTGTCCATCCCAGTTATAACCCTCTATATGTTCAACTCCACAAGAGTGAAATACCTGCGTTTGTCGTATATTACGCCTCCTGCATGTGTTTCAGACAGGAACAGGTTGATGAAGGAGTCTACAGTCCATTACAGGTCAAAGTGGAAACAAAAGAGGAGCCGCTTTTCTGCCGGACGTACAAGATGAACAACTTCACACCCTATTCACCTTCACCACAGTATAAAAAGGTAGAGTTTACCATCCACCATAAGCCTGACTGATCAAAACAAAACATTTAAGTGAGTCAACACCACTGATCAAACATTAACCAGTGTCTTAAAGTGTGTCTTGAGTTTAGATGTATTATTCACAAACATTATGTACAAAATTATTCTACATAAATATCTATTTTACATAGCTATCATGTAAAGTATGAACAAAGAGTCTCTTATTAATTGAATTAACGTTCGTCTGGTCTGCTTCTCCATCTAGGTTGTGTGTTTAGGGGCTCAACAGAACGGTTTGCCTCAAAACTACATACAGAAGCTTCTGGAAGTGCAGACAAACAACTACAGCGGCTCTTCTGTACTGGATCAGATTACAGACATCCAGAAATGACACTTATTCCAAACCTATTCCTGTCAATGAATCAAAAATAAACACTTTAAACAAATGTAAATTCATGTTCAACATTAGATATCATACACACATTGCCTCAAACAGGCCACAGTTTGTACAACTGTTAATACTACATTTAAAGAAAAGGGACATTCTGTGTGTGTGTGTGTGTGTGTGTGTGTGTGTGATGTTGTTGAATTTGACTGAAGTGACTCTTTATTCACCATCAGCTGATCCAGAGAAGCTCAGGCTAATGTCCAATCCTGTAACTAAAACACAGAGAGTCAGATGTGTTTGACATTACTGCATTATCCATTCTAGAGCCAAAACATCTTGCATTAGATATTCCTCTAACTCTACTATAAACAAATGTCAAAGATAAAATCTTTGAGATCCACGTCATTGGAGTCGTGGGCATGTTTACATTCTTTCCTCTATAGTCAGATGTAGTAGATCAGGTGAAATATAATGTTCTTGATTAAAAATCTGCTCTTAAATTGTGATTGCAAATTTAGCCACATCCAACAGAGGGTTAATAAACAAAGATGATTTTCTCGACATACGTAGTGTTCTAGTAATAGTAAACTATCTAAAATCTCTCAGTTCATCAGAAACAGAGAATGAAAGAGCAGAAAATATCAGATTAAACTGATTACTGTAAGCTAAATAAACACTTTTAAATGTGTATAATATATAATTAACCATACTACTTAAAAACAACGATAACAAAATTAACATTCATTTAGAATAAAGTTTATCAATACTCACTTAAGAGTGTCCAGTTTATAACGCGGATCAGCCTTTAGTTCAGAGAGCAGCTTCACTCCTGAGTCTCCTAGATTACTTACAGACAGATCCAGTACTCTGAGGTGTTCAGGGTTTGATCTCAGAGCTGAAGCCAGAGCAGCACAACCTTCATCTGTGACTCCACAACCACTTAACCTGTAGAGAACAACGACACTTTTCAGTGTCTCAGTTCCAGATCTACAACATCATTAAAGTCCAGAGCTGCTTCATGCTGCTTGAGTGGGTTTAATAAAATATGACTGACAATGTGGGCGTCATGGTGGTGCAGTGGGTAGCACGATCACCTCACAGCAAGAAGGTCGGTGGTTCGAGCCTCAGTTGGGATTTCTGTGTGGAGTTTGCATGTTCTCCCCGTGTTGGCGTGGGTTTCCTCCGGGTGCTCCGGTTTCCCCCACAGTCCAAACACATGCACTATAGGAGAATAGGGTAAGCTAAATTGTCCATAATGTATGTGTGTGAATGAGCGTGTATGGGTGTTTCCCAGTGATTAGCTGCAGCTGGAAGGGCATCCGCTGCGTAAAACATATGCTGGATAAGTTGACGGTTCATTCTGCTGTGGCGACCCCAGATTAATAAAGGGACTAAGCCGAAAAGAAAATGAAAGAATGAATGAATGAATTTCTTTGTGAGTCCCAGTGTCTGTGATTCAGAGAGATGATTTACCTCAGTATCTCCAGTTTACAGTGAGGATCCTTCAGTCCATCAGAGAGCAGCTTCACTCCAGAGTCTCCTAGTGTATTCAGTGACAGATCCAGTTCTGTCAGGTGTGAAGAGTTTGATCTCAGAGCTGAAGCCAGAGCAGCACAACCTTCAGCTCTGACTCCACAACGCCACAACCTGTAGAGAACAACGACACTCTTCAGTCTCTCAGTTCAGCATCTACAGCTCAGAGAAGCAGAAACAATCGGAAAGACAGACTTGAAGCACAACATCATTAACAGCTCCAGTCTGAGCTTCAGAACCATTTGAGGATGAAGCTTGAGGAGGTTCAGTTCAATGGCATAAAAATATCAGAATCCTATTTTTAAATCTGTGAATCACAAAATTCCAATATAATTAACAATTAATTCAATGTGTTATGTTTTTTAATTTGGTAAATAGTCATGTGACTAGGCTTCTGATGGATTCAAATTTTCTTGTTAGGATTAAAGAATAGACCTTTTATTGCTATATATAGTATCATGATAGGGACCTAAGCTGCAAAAAAGGTTACTTTATCAGGTATAATAGCAAATACAACTTTTTTTGTATATTTCTATATTGTATAATTTATTATATTATTATTACATAATATATTATGTTTTATCCTACTTTGTTGTAGGCACATTTAAAGGATAAATGCCAACAGTTGATCCTAAACCCTTGTCATAAACACTGTATAACTATAAATTATGTCAATATTTCTTTGCGAGTCCCAGTGTCTGTGGTTCAGAGAAATGATTTACCTCAGTTTCTCCAGTTTACAGTGAGGATCCTTCAGTCCAGCACAGAGCAGCTTCACTCCATAGTCTCCTAGTTTATTTTCAGACAGATCCAGTTCAGTCAGGTGTGAAGAGTTTGATCTCAGAGCTGAAGCCAGAGCAGCACAACCTTCATCTGTGACTCCACAATAAGTCAACCTGTATAAATAATCTTCAGTCTTTCATCTACTTTAATTGCTTTTGTTAATAATTGCCTATAGTATTATAGCAAAATATTACTTTCAATAAAAACGTTATATTAGACTGATAGATCATATTACACTCATAGTAATTGTGTGAAAGTTAAGTCCACATTCAAAAACTTTTATGTTTATATAGACCAATCAATTTGACCTTCAATTTATATTAGACATTTGATGTTTTTATAACATCAGCTGCCCAGTGGGTTGTACTTGGACTACGATGATTGCGACCATATTTTGTGTTGTGATTGTGAACAGTGATTATTATCAGTGTGACTTACTGAACTGATCTGGATTCTTTCACCACAGGCAGCAGCTTCTGAAGAACTTCATCTGCTGTGTTTTGGGCTCCAATAAACATTTGTAAACGTAAATGTTTTAGATCAGAATCCTCCATCTTCTGCTCTGATGTCAGCAACACATAAACCAGAGCTGACCACTGAGATGAGGAGAGTTTGGTTTCTCCTATTTTTCTTGATTTCAGATAATCCTGGATCTCCTTCATCAGTGAATCTTCATCCAGTTCATTCAGACAGTGGAACAGATTGATGGATCTCTCTGGAGAGCGAATCTCCCTGATCTTCTGCTTGATGAACTGAACTGTTTCCTCTTTGTTGTAGGAGCAGCTTCCTGTCTGTGTCAGTAGCTCTCGTAAAAGAGTCTGATTGGACTCCAATGAGAGACCCAGAAGAAAACGAAGGAAAAGATCCAGATGTCCATTCTTACTCTGTAAAGCCTCCTTCACAGCTCTCTGATGCAGACGAAATAATGAACCATGTTTCTTCTGTTTTTTGGTAAACACATTTCTGCCCTTGATGGTAAAGGAGTGATGAGCATACAGAGCTGCTAGATGTTCCTGGATGCTCAGATGAACAAAGCAGAAAACTTTCCCCTGACTGAAGCCAAACTCCTCTCGGAAGATCTGAGTGCACAATCCTGAGTAAACTGATGCTTCTCTCACATCAATGCCACACTCGCTCAGGTCTTCCTCATAGAAGATCAGGTTGCCTTTCACAAGCTGTTTAAAAGCCAGTTTCCCCAGTTTGAGGATCATGTCTTCATCTTTGACTTCCTCCTCATAGTCCTTCTCGTGTCTGATGTTGGTCTGCATGATCAGGAAGTGTGTGTACATTTGAGTGAGAGTCTTGGGAATCTCTCCTCTCTCTGCTTGACTGAAGATTTTCTCCAGAACAGTGGCTGAGATCCAGCAGAACACTGGGATGTGGCACATGATGTGGAGGATCCTGCAGCACTTCAGGTGTGAGATGATTGTATCGGCCAGACTCTGATCTCTGATTTTCTTCCTGAAATATTCCTCCTTCTGAGGGTCATTGAAGCCTCGTACCTCTGTCACTCGATGGACAAACTCAGAGGGAACGAGATCTGCTGCTGCTGGCCTAGAGGTGATCCAGATGAGAGCAGAGGGAAGCAGATTTCCTGCAATGAGGTTCGTTAGCAGCACGTCCACTGAGGCGGACTCAGAGACATTATGCATTTTTACAGTGCTGTGAAAATCCAGAGACAGACGACACTCATCCAGACCATCAAAGATGAACAACACTTTATATTCATCACTGGATATTTGTATTTTTTTAATTTCAGGGAAAAACACATGCAGAAGATCTGAAAGACTGAGTGTTTTGTCCTTCATCAGGTTGATCTCTCTGAAAGGAAGTGGAAATATGAACTGGACGTCCTGATTCTCGTTCCCTTCAGCCCAGTCCACAATGAACTTCTGCACAGAGACCGTTTTCCCAATCCCAGCGACCCCCTTCGTCAGCACAGTTCTGATGGCTTTGTCTTGTCCAGGTAAAGGTGTAAAGATGTCTCTGCATTGGATTGGTGTGTCCACTGTTTCTGCTCTCCTGGATTGTGTCTTAATCCGTCTCACCTCATGCTCATTATTGATCTCTCCACTGTCACTCTCTGTGATGTAGAGCTCTGTGTAGATCTCGTTCAGGAGTGTTGGGTTTCCCTGTATCGCTGTTCCTTCATAAAGACACTGGAACTTCATCAACAGATGTGCTCTGAGTTTATTTTGGTCCAGTTGCGGGTCAAGCCTGAAAGATTAAAATAATAAATTATGACAGAATTTCACTCTCTGTGGATCATTCATTCGTTCATTTTCTTTTCGGCTTAGTCCCTTCACTAATCAGGGGTCGCCA
>CAIGQW010021540.1:0-12334 GCA_903798125.1 Danio choprae
TAGTTCTAATTGGTTGTTCAATATACCGTGGTAGCTTGATTTACACTGTTTTCTAAAGTGAATTATTATTTTACAGTACTTTACAAGGCACTGTGATCCAGTAATACTGTGAGATGTTCTACAACTTAAACATGCTATTAAACAAACTCCCATGTTTTAGGATATTTACTATGGTAGAAAGTATCTTGGACTAATGTCATGAGCAGTCACTGTTCCGTTGTATTTATTTAGATTTTTTGTAAATACCGTACCTATGGTATGCTTGTAGATACTTGCAATATGATGCATTTTTATGTGCAAAAAATAGACTTTTATTTACTTTGCTTCATGTATTGTATGAATATGCAATATGGGACAAATATAGAGCTTATCATTTTGTGTGTGTACCATTTATAGATGTACAAATGTAATGGCCAAAGATATTTATCTTCTGAAAACAGCCTATCAGATGAAAAGGTTGACATACCAAACTAATATTAATTAACTGTGTGAAAAGCCCTGAATTGTATAGTGTCTATTAAATAATGTATTGTTTTAGTTGCTGAATAATAGTTATAATCCAGTCAATAAAAAGGATTTGATGCATCATGAAACTAGCTTTTTATCATTTTAACCCTTTAACTGCCCCACCAACTCCTAACGTTGCTAACATACTCAATGCATTTTTTTTTTCAATACATCCCATAATTTCTAAAATATCAGCCTCTACCAAATGGTTGATATGTCGGTTTATGGTAAAAGTACCGGAATTAATACATATACTATAATAAATCTGAAAATATGAAGTTTATGACCAATTTATCTAAAAAAATATTAAAAATAAAACATTTATGAATACTAAACATATCTGTTTAGCTGTGCCTTTACTGAATGAGCACTGTGCTACGTCCGACAGATCGCACTATTATATCTTTCTTTTCTTTTTCATTCTTTTATAACCTGTTTTAACACATTTTAATCTGTTTTTATCTGTTTTCATATTATTTATTTATTTTTTTTATACTTGTCTCTTTTATTCCTGTTTATGTAAAGCACTTTGAATTACCACTGTGTATGAAATGTGCTATATAAATAAACTTGCCTTGCCTTGCCTTGCCTTGCCTAAATCACCTTTATTTTTTGAATCTCATTACAATAAAACCAAAATCAAGTGTAGTTATAGTTCATAAGAATTATGTTTGTTGGATTGTTTTTGTAAACACAATGATGTGTAGTGTAAACCATTATTTAAAACAGTCATTATTTAAAACAGCCAAAATATGGTCAACCATTGGGCAGAGCAGGCAGTCAAAGGGTTAAATATTTTACATGTAAATATTAACATTCATTCATTTTCATTTCGGCTTAGTCCCTTTATTAATCTGGGGTCGCCACAGCGGAATGAACCGCTAACTTATCCAGCATATGTTTTACGCAGCGTATGCCCTTCCAGCTGCAACCCATCACTGGGAAACATCCACACACTCTCATTCACACACATACACTACAGACAATTTAGCTTACCCAATTCACCTGTACCGCATGTCTTTGGGAAACCGGAGCACCCGGAGGAAACCCACGCCAACACAGGGAGAACATGCAAACTCCACACAGAAACGCCAACTGGCCCAGCCGAGGCTCGAACCAGCGACCTTCTCGCTGTGAGGCGAACGTGCTACCCACTGCGCCACCGTGAGGCCCTAAATATTAACATTATAAATTAAAATAACTTTCATTTATAAAGCTTTTTAATTGGCTGTCTTTTGAGTTAGTGAACCTACCTATACAAATTGAGTGATTTGCGTATAATAATGTTTTCTTTAAACTTGCTTCAAACTTTTGCTGCATCAGTAGTGTTTCTTTCAGCATTGTGGTCAAATTCATTATATTTCTGATCACGATATCTCTTGATGACTCTTGGAAGAAATCATTAAAGCGGACACTCTCGTGTGCCGTGTGATTGGCTGTTTGCCGCACGTGTCACATTTTCATGCGCAGGCGCTTCAGGGTTAATCACTAACTCCGGGTTAAATCCTGAGTTAGCAGAGAATGTTTATATCAAGCATTGTGAAGCCACTGAACCTGATCTTAACCAGTTTCCATTCTTGAAGGGGATTTGTTAACCTGAAACTTACTCTGCAACCCAGAGTTTGTTCAACTTGTTTTGTGCAACAGGCCTCGGGTTTTAAGCTCGCCAAGACAGAAACTCATAAAGGTTTGGAACCTTTGGAAATCTTCATCTTTGGGTTAACTATATGCCTATAATAGTTTATATAAAAAAATCTGTATTGGACAAAACAGTGCATCCATAGCACCCACTGTATGTTTTCATCCAATTTCTCATTAAGTAATGCCTATAAACCGCAATCTAGAGCCAATATGTGGAACAATATAGCATTATATCCAGTGTTACTTTTGAAAGTAATTCATTATAATATTGAGTTACTCCCCCAAAAACGTAACTAGTTGCGTTAGTTATTACTTACCATAAAAAGTAACTGAGTTAACATTACTTTTGAGTTACTTTTTCATACCTGGCTGATGCTTGATCGCTTTCAGAACTTGCAGGGTGTTTTTCTTTTCTTTTTAAATAGAGGAGCTCTGCATTTAACGACACACTGTATAACATACACCTTCATTTACCTTAAAAAAAACTAATTCAATTTTTTTAATCATGTTACCTTCTGAGAACTTCCTGAAGTTCTCATGCTGCACATGCTGTATATACAGAAAGTTGAAAGCAATGTGTTTGCAACTTGTATTTTTGTCTTATTAGTTCAGTAAAATCACTGTCCATTGAGACTTTAATCCCCTTTTCTTCCGTGTGTCCAAAATAATGAGAATTCTTCCATCACAGAAATGTAAGGTTCTGCCATCTTGGTTTCTGTCTGTTCCCGCGGGGAGCTCATTCTCTCATTGAGTGTGATTCAACATGATAACGCTAACTTTAATTCAGCAAATGATTTCTTTTAAAGCAAATTAATCTAGAAAGTAACTTGTTACACTTTTTAAAAGTAACTCAAATATTATTACTTAAATTAAGTAATGCGTTACTTTACTCGTTACTTAGAAAAGTAATATCACTTAACTCGTGTTACTTGTCATGCGTTTCCCCCAACACTGATTATATCTGACATTTGACCATATAAGTTGATTAACAAATTATTTATACTGATTTTGTGGTATTGTTAAGACTCTCTGCATTCTTTTGAAAGCAGATTCAAGCTTCTAGGCTAAATCCAGATAAAGATATCTACATAAACCTGTAAAAATAATAGTAATAAAAAGCATAAAGTTTTTATTTAAATGCATCATAAAATTAAGAAACTCATTAATGTCATTCATTATTTCACTTTAAGTTAAAAATGTTTTCTGTAAAATGAGACCATTTTAATACATTTTTCCAATGTATGTATGTGGCTTTTACATATATACATGCATAATATATATATACACACACACACACACACATTTACACACATATACATACACACACACACACATATATTCCCTCATTTTACCGCCACCTGGTGGAATAAAATGAAAGCAAAAAGAGGCGAGAAGTTACAGATTCTGAAAATAAACTCAACAAATAAAGCTTAAAAATCAGACTTTTAATGTTTTAACCATCCAATTATGACAGAATACAATAAATGAATTTAATATTTAACATGCATATTAAAATTTAGAGGGTTTTCGGTCAAATGAGACCATTATATAACCTATCAATCTGCTCCCAAAGCATGTGACCAGGGCTCTCTGTTCAAGTTAGAGAGGCATCTGTAAAACAATACCAAAATATGCATGATTTTACTGTGACTTTATCAGTTTTACTATCGCAACCCTGCTCTCTGTGATTAATGCACACGCTGATTTTATTTATTTTCAGAAATATTTGCTTGTTTTGTGCCATTCAAACAGTTCAAATTGAATGACAAACACTGACATAGAAAACAGACATGCATTAATGCTAACACGAACTTAATGGTTTGGCAGCTAAACAGGAGAAACAAGGCAAAGTCGGTATTTTTTCAGAAATAGTTGCTTTACTTGTGCCATTCAAACAGTTAAAAATGTAATGACACAAACACTAACATAGAAAACAGACACAGGTCAATGCAATCTAATAGTCATGTGACAGCAGAACCAAACAATGGTTTAACAGAAGAAACAAGGCAAAGTCAGCATTCCAGTCCAGAACAGCAGAGCCGGTCATCAGTAAACAGACGGGGAGATTTTCCCATGAGTCCATTCACATCATAAATGCATCCAGTGTCCAGGAGCACAGAAAACAGCCAGTCCTCGTGATCTTCACTCTTTCTCCAGCGCTTGCTTCAGGGCGGTCACCACTTCTGCAGGGTCAGGGAACTTGAGTTTGCGTGGAGGACCCTTTTTAATGCCGGACCACAAAACATCGGCTTTTTCTCCGTCCATCAGCGTAATTTCAAAGCTGTTTCTGCGGGGTTTTTGAGGGTTTATCAGCACTCGGAGTTCAGGGTGCGAATCTGCTAAAGCCTCCCGCACGCCTTCCGCATTGCGCCCGTAAACCCGTCAGCTCTTACAATGCTCGATGACCACCCTCAGTCCTGTTTCTTCATCTTTAATCTCAAGCTTTTCTTTCTTCGCATCATCAAGCTTTTCTCTTTCTTCAGTATCTGCTTTTCGCTTCCGAGCCGATTTGCCTCTAGTCGCCATTGCAGCAACAACAACAACAACACACGTGAAGTTTTTCGCGGGCTTTGCTATAAGGGATACAGCTGCGGTCGGAAGTTAACGTGAATTATTTAAATTAATTGTTAAATCACACATGAATTGTAATTGATTGCAACCCTCACAGTAATGTAAAAAACAGTAATTACACCTAGTATTGTTTATTGAATTAAGATACCAATCAAATTGTATATTATTAACGCCTCAACCATAAACACACCCCTTACAGTAATGTAAATATATTATTTATTGTTAGTGTCAGAAAAATGACGTGGGTATCCGCAGCTGTATCCCATCTAGACGTTATTTTGTTTACTACAACATATCAGTTTATTATATATAAATATCGGATGAGGAACACAATGTTCGCAGTTTTACAACACAGAATAAAATGTTTTATACTACAAGAAAGATTTTTAAAAGTGTCCCAGCACACTTTCATTTCATACAAACATTCGCTTTATTTGGCTAAACATATGAAACTATTTAACAGTTGATTTGAGGCCTGTAATAAAAGATTAGAATATATAATGTGTCCTTACATCAGCAAGACTGAAGGGAAATTATTAAATCCTCACCGCCGATGTCATGCAATTTTACATGTGTTCAACGCCTCTGATTCGCCGGGCCAGTTGTATGTCACGTGGAAACAACGTCACTCTCTTGGCGTGAATGGCACAGAGGTTGGCATCAGAAAACAGACGAACCATGAACGCCTCTGCAGCCTCCTGTAAAGCCATTAATGCATATCCTTGCCACATCATGTGCTCTCGACTAAAGGTCTGACACACCTCTCGCACCAGTCGTGAAAACGGAGCCTTGCGCAGCAGAAGACCGGTAGACTTCTGATATTTGCGTATCTCCATGAGGGCTCGTGTGCCAGGGCGAAATCTGTGTTTCTTGCGCGGGGATGAACCGGATGGTCCGCTGTGACGGCGGATTCTTGACGCTGCCGGCGGTGGTAGTGGTGCAGGGGGAGATCTGCGTCTTGGTGTCAATAGCTTTCGCTTGTGTGTCGATGTATGGCGAGGCATGGCCACAAAATGTCAGATCAGGTGTACTAGATGTTGTCGTTTTTGAGTATCCCGCCGTGCAAAATTTCAAACAGCGCTCTCCCCGCCTATACTTGACCAAGATTGGCGGGCTGCATCAACACGACGTAACTATGCGACAGCGCGATTTTATGACGTAATTGGATTTTGTTTTGCTCTCACGTTGAATTTCACATTGGCTAACATGAGTGAAATGTAAATCATCACAGACGTATTATTACAGCTACGCTAAAAACCTATTTATTAGATGTACGTTTTTTAAGGTTAGTGGTTGTAAACAATTTAAATTGGCTGAATTTAAACAAATGACATTTATTATGTTCAACTTAATTTGTGTGCTTAAATTCAGCCATGAGCCATTTTTTAGTGCACAACAGGGAAACAAATAGTTGAAAGTATTTATTAATCTTAGGTGATGTCATTCATTCATTTTCCTTTATTTATCAGGGGTCGCCACAGCGGAATGAACCGTCAACTTATCCAGCATATGTATTACGCAGCAACCTAGTACTGGGAAACGTCCATACATACTCATACACTACGACCAATTTAGTAAATCAATTCACCTGTACCGCATGTCTTTGGACTGTTGGGGAAACCGGAGCACCCGGAGGAAACCCACGCCAACACAGGGAGAACTCCACACATGCAAACTCCACATAGAAAGGCCAACTGGGACTCGAACCAGCAACCTTCTTTCTGTGAGGTGACAATGCTAACCACCATGTCACCTTAGGTGATGTTAATTTCTTAATTTAATAACTCATTAAAAGTGTTTACAACAATGGTACAACGATGTCATGTGGTGGTACCGTCATACGCCTAATGAAAGCTGGTTAAATTAATGCTGATTTAATCACACAAATAACTTGTTTTATAACCTCATGATTTTAAGTGCTCTGTTTATGGGACTACAGTAGATCATTATTAAATACATCACTCTGGGATACTGTTTTCTTAAATTGTCATCTGTGGATAGAATATTTTCCAGGTAAAATTCATTCATTTTCCTTCAGTTTAGTCCCTTTATTAATCAGGGGTCGCCACAGCGGAATGAACCATCAACTTATCCAGCATTATTCAGTTTTACACAGCGGATGCCCTTTCAGCCGCAACCCAGTACTGGGAAACACCCATACACACCCATTCACACACGTACACTACGGACAATTTAGTTTATTTAATTCACCTATAGCGCATGTCTTTGGACTGTGGGGGAAACCGGAGCACCCGGAGGAAACCCACGCCAACACGGGGAGAACATGCAAACTCCACACAGAAATGCCAACTGGCCCACCCGGGACTCGAACCAGTGATCTTCTTGCTGTGAGGTGACAATGCTAACCACTGAGCCATCTTGTCCCCCTAAATCCAGGTAAAATGTTAATCTTAAAATGTAATAGCCGGGTAAATATCATGCATATTGTTTTAAGTGCACTTTTGATTTTAGTAACAAGGGGAAATCAAGGATCTTTGCTTCTGAACTTTTTCCTTTTCATCAATTTCTTCTGCTTCTAGTCGATGGAGGTAGAATGTGAATGTGGGGAAAAAAGCTATCTCTTCTTATATGACCATGATAGCAGCCCTGGACATGACAATTCATTATAATAGTCCATTCAATACCTAAGGTCAAATTCAATATCTGGGAAATGTCTATATTATAAAAATATATTAGGCCTACAGCATAGGCCTAAGTATAATAAATGAACACTCTGAATAAACCGAATATAATATTTTTACACCTCACAAGTTAAAGCTGAGTTTCCCAGTGATGGGTTGCTGCTGGAAGGGCATCCGCTGCGTGAAACATGCTGGATAAATTGGCGGTTCATTCCGCTGTGGCGACCCCAGATTAATAAAGGGACTAAGCCGAAAAGAAAATGAATGAATGAAAGTTAAAGCTGAATCAGAAATAACTACAGAAAATTACTATTTTTTTCTTCTCAAAAGAGCGCATGGCATACTTTTAGGACAAAGTACAATAGCAAATAATTCATATAGTAGGCCTACTTGGTATATAGTAAAAATATAACGTCCTAAATGTATATGCGGCTCTTTAGAGAAGAGAAAACATTGGACAGCAATGAAGTGTAGTCGAGTTTAAATCTGACAAACTGCGTAACTGACAGCAAACTCTTACCTGCTGCTGCTGGGAATCCATAAACCTGGTTAATGGCACCGTAATTTGCCCCATAGTCACTACAGAGAAGGTCTAATATAGTCAGTTTGAGACTATGAAACACAATCACTATATTAATAACAAGCAAGATTTGAAATCTTACCTGACGATCGGTCTCTCCATTTTGGTAAACGAAGTGAGTTCCTGATTTGTTCAACAGCTTCCCCTTGCTTTACTCATCATGTGATCGTCTTAGTTTGCAAATGATTCCCGTTATAAAGACGTAAGAGGTCAACAATAGGCCATTGCTCATTCTGCACAGTCGTTCATTGTTTATAAGGGAAGTTGCTGCATGGTAAATGTAATGTACTTTCGCTTTAGCTCAGCGTGTGTGTGTGTGTGTGTGTGTGTGTGTGTGTGTGTGTGTGTGTGTGGACGTCAAATGACAGCATTTAAAGCAAAATGCTGACGGGAATGACTGAGGAAGAAAACTTAATTCGTATTTTAAAACTATATATTTTTGTTTGTGCTGGGAAACGCTTCAAATTCGTACAATCATAATTTTTTTTGTCAGTTCTCATTTCTTGCATTATTATTTTTTAATGATGTCCGCTTAGGGGCGCCGTAGTTACATTCGATTGATGGAAAATACCCGAACTCACACACAATAAACTCCTGCAGGTGGAAGGCGAAAATGAGAAATAAGAAAAGATGAGGTTGTGGTTTACTTACAGTGTGTGTTAGGAGTTCATGGTAGGTATGTCTGACCGGGACTAGATGTCACATAGTCAGACGGGAATGCCACACAGATGTTCACAGATGGTGGGTTTCATTTTGAAACGGAATTTCTGTATGCATAACTGTTCGTGTTCATATCATTCTTGACAACTTTTTACTACATACTTGGATTTTCTTTGGATTATTGTACACTAGTGAAAGCTGACACTGAACTATTGTTGTAGAAAAATGATTAATGAAATAGCATTAATGTGAAAGGTAACAAAAATATGTTATGCAAGCCATTGTTTACTGTTTGGGCTATAACATTGTTTTTGATTATAGATGTATAGTTGCATCACATGGCAGTCTGTCCTAACTTATATATATATTTACCTTTGCTTTATAAACCGCCAAACATATCTTCCTCATCATTGTTTTTAGTATTTTTCAGTACAAATATCTAAACATTCACAAATAAATACACATTCACACCAGAAGCAAAACGATTTACATTGTTAAGACTATTTGTCAGAATAAAATTACTTTAAATAAACTTCTTTATGCTATAAAATCAGATTATTTTTCTAGTTTAAAGCACAAATGTGCTTAATTTTGATCAAGACTGAATATCATTTTATTTATTCATTCATTTTCTTTTCGGCTTAGTCCCTTTATTAATCTGGGGTCGCCACAGCGGAATGAACCGCCAACTTATCCAGCATATGTTTCACGCAGCGGATGCCCTTCCAGCCGCAACCCATCACTGGGAAACATCCATACACTCTCATTCACACACTCATACACTACGGACAATTTAGCTTACCCAATTCACCTATACCGCATGTCTTTGGACTGTGGGGGAAACCGGAGGAAACCCACGCGAACACGGGGAGAACATGCAAACTCCACACAGAAATGCCAACTGACCCAGCCGAGGCTTGAACCAGCAACCTTCTTGCTGTGAGGCGATTGTGCTACTCACTGCGCCACCGCGTCGCCCCTAAATATCATTTTAATTTTCTCAAATAAATGACCGACAAACAGGACAAAAAAGTTACCAAGAAATTATTTTTCCTAATGTATTTGCCAACTAAGTAATATAAAATACATTTTATATTAGTCTGTAATATATAACAAGATGTATTGATTAATTAATAACATACTGACCTTGTAACAACTAACCCAAGCTCAAAATGAGGCAGAGGTTGTACTCCGATCATGACATTTTTGCTACTTGGAAAAACAAACACATTTTGCATTATTCTTGTAATCTTATCATCTAAAAGGCTAACATTAAATGTAATTAAATACATGAGCAGTGCTTGAGCTTCATTTGGAGTCTGTCGGTAGCCCTGACTGCCTGTCTGACATTGTCTACAGGCAGATGTGTTATAAAATTTGATGGAGTTGGCAACCTCATAGTTCTCTATACAGGAAAAACCCTGCCTCTCTGCCCTAAATACTATATTATTTTTATTTTATTATGTACCAAGGTATTTAAACATCCCTAACAAAACCTTGTATCTCTCCTGTGGTTCAGGCAGTCTGTGTCTCAGTAGCAGGCCGCTTCAGTCCATCTGTCTCATCTGTAGGCAGCCAACAAACACACTCGCACCCCAACGGTGTTTCCAGCCCTGCCCACTATATTTATCTGGATCCATTATTAAGTCATACCCAGATTTTCATGACATGACTTTGCGGAGAGTGAAATGAGATCCGTCATGCTTCTGCAAAAAGCCTCAAATCTCAGTGAGCCACAGCATGTCATGCAGGGATTGAACTGAAAACTGCTCCAGGATGGAAAAAAGAGGAAGAGACTCAAAGCATTTTGTGTAGTTTTGTGTTTGAGAAGTAGGACAAGAAGAAGCATGTGGCGTGTTAGTTGTTCGGTCAATCCTAAACTGCTCCCGGATGGGGTCTCCTCTACACGAGGGGCCGTGAAGAAAGCACTGGCTGGAGGAGTCAAAGGGAAACGGAGGATGTTTTCATTTTCTTTGCGATGTAGGATTGGAGTTATTAGAGGAAGAGTTAAAGGTAAGACGTGTGGGTGTGTGTTGATAATGTTTGTATTGGTGAACAGTGATGTTTACTTCAGAAGATGCATTTATGCTAATATTGGGCTGGGCGGTACACTTAATAAATGACTTTTGCTGTATGCTTGCTCAAACAACTTGACTTGAAACAACTCAATTCTTAAGTTTTTTGAGGGACTACTTCATTGTTTTATGTTCAATCGACTTAAATTTGTAAAAAACAACAACATTAATTTAACTTAATCAATTTGTGTTGGGAGAACCCAGCTTCTTTACAGTATATGACAAAAAATATCTCACATTATTATACAAGGCATCTCATGTCCTGATAACAATATACAGTTGCCCACATAAATGAGTACACCCCTTTCAGATCTCTTTTAAATGAATACGTACTGTCTATGCTTTACAATAAGTCAGTACCAAGGAAAAAAAATGGAACTAAGCAAGTAAAATAACTTAAGAACATGGTGCAATATTAAATATAATTTTAATAAGGAAAAAAATCAAGAGAAAAAAAATTTATGTAGTTGAAATATAATTACTTAGTTGAAATATATTCATTCATTCATTCATTTTCCTTTCCTTTTCCTTCTTGATGTGAGGTGACAGTGCTAACCACTGGGCCACCGTGCTGCCAGATTTATTTTAAAAGCTTTTTAAAAATTGCAATAATCTCCAGATTTTGGGTCCCTCAATTGTGTACAGTTGTGGCCAAATGTTTTGAGAATTACATAAATATTAGAAATTGGAAAAGTTGCTGCTTAAGTTTTTATAATAGCAATGTGCATGTACTCCAGAATGTTCTGAAGAGTGATCAGATGATCTGCATAGTCCTTCTTTGCCATGAAAATGAACTTAATCCTGAAAACAACTTTCCTCTGCATTTCATTGCTGTCATTAAAGAAGCTGCTGAGATCATGTCAGTAATCGTCTTGTTAACTCGGGTGAGAATGTTGACCAGCACAAGGCTGGAGATCATTATGTCAGGCTGATTGGGTTAGAATGGCAGACTTGACATGTTAAAAGGAGGGAGATGTTTGAAATCATTGTTCTTCCATTGTTAATCATGGTGACCTGCAAAGAAACGCGTGCAGCCATCACTGCGTTGCATAAAAATGGCTTCACAGGCAAGAATATTGTGGCTACTAAGATTGCACCTAAATCAACAATTTATAGGATCATCAAGAACTTCAAGGAAAGAGGTTCAATTCTTGTTAAGAAGGCTTCAGGGCGTCCAAGAAAGTCCAGCAAGCACCAGGATCGTCTCCTATAGAGGATTCAGCTGCGGGATCGGAGTGCCACCAGTGCAGAGCTTGCTTAGGAATGGCAGCAGGCAGGTGTAAGCGCATCTGCACACACAGTGAGTGAAGACTTTTGGAAGATGGCCTAGTGTGAAGAAGGGCAGCAAAGAAGCCACTTCTCTCCAAAAAAAAAACACCAGGGACAGATTGATCTTCTACAAAAAGTATGGCGAATGGACTGCTGAGGACTGGGGCAAAGTCATATTCTCCGATGAAGCCCCTTTCCGATTGTTTGGGGCATCTGGAAAAAGGCTTGTCCGGAGAAGAAAAGATGAGCGCTACCATCAGTCCTGTGTCATGTTAACAGTAAAGCATCCTGAGATTCATGTGTGGGGTTGCTTCTCATCCAAGGGAGTGGGCTCACTCACAGTTTTTCCCAAAAACACAGCCATGAATAAAGAATGGTACCAAAACACC
>CAIGQW010021542.1:0-10862 GCA_903798125.1 Danio choprae
ATATTTTTAACATTTCATAATAATATAATTTGTCGGGTTTTACTTTAATAATAATAATAATAGTAATATAATACATCAAATTTTTTGTTCGATATTAAAATGAAGACAGTATAATAATTATATCTGAAAACATAATATATAAATATTTGGCCTTTTTCTTTTAATTTATTTTATCTTTTTTAAAATATGCTTATAGCAGTTTAAATTATGCTTAAAAAATTACTAGCTGAAATATTATTTTATTCCATTTTTATTTTGGGATTTCCGTTAACATTTACATTAAACATTTTTATTTGAAAGTTTTTAGACTTTATTGATTATTAAAACCCATACCAGTTTATATTCATTATATTTCAATTTAACTATATTTCAAATCTTCAGAAGCCATTTTAGTTGATATGTGTGAGCAAATAATCAAAATCGGTGAAGTTATTCTCTGAAAATCTCATTATTCCCTTATCCAGAATTTGTGTTTCCCTAACCACTTAAAGGGATATTTCACCCCAAATTAATATTCTATCATCATTTTCTCATCCGTTACTTATTTTGTTATGTTGAACACAAAAGAAGATATTTTGAAGAATGTTGAAAACCTGTAACCATTGACCTCCATAGTATTTGTTTTTCCTACTATGGAAGTCAATGGTTACAGGTGTCCCAGCATTCCTCAAAATACAAAACAAAACAACTCAAACCACTTTGGAGTAAGTGGAAGATGAATAAATGATGACCAAATTTTCATTTTTGGGTGGACTATCCCTTTATATATAATATATATATATTAAAAAATAAACCACGTCACTTTATGTAGTGCAAACACATGTAACTTTCCCATACAAATATACACAGACCTTATAAATCCCCACCGTGCGACAACTCAAACCACCGAACAAAGGTGCAAACACCAATTTCACACCTTGGCTCTGTCCACATTTAAAGCACGAACCCCAGTAGTCACCAGCGCTCTCTGCTAGCATTTTACATAAGCACCCGCTGCAATTATCATAATAACCACGCTCCCCCACAATCCTTAAAAGCCCGTTGTGATATTCATAATGAAAAGCCGCCCACCCATAGATCCGTGTGTCAGGTAATGAACATACAGCACTGTCGGGCCCTCACAATCACTTCTTAATTACTGCATATAGAGTTTTGCTGAACGGAGGCAGTGGCTTTCTGAGAGTACATTTAGATTTAAACCCAGATTTGGGATGTACAGAAGGGGAAATAAGTATTGAACACGTCAGCATTTTTCTCAGAAAACATATTTTTAAAAGTGCTTTTGACTTAAAATGTTCACCAGATGCTGATAACAACCAAAGAAATCCATATATGCGAAGAAAACAAAACTCATTAGTTTACAAATGAAGTTATGTATAATAAAATGAAATGACCCAGGGACGAAAGGACACATGAAGAAAGGAAGGTGTAGAAAGGCAGTGAAAGCCCAGACAGCAGCTGAAATCTCTCAGTAGTTCTTCAGCAACCATCGTCATTATAAATGAATATTAGCTGCTTCAGTCCAACATCTACATTAGCAGACGATGAACATGAAACCAGGGTGGACATTTCAGCAAGACAATGATCCAAAACACAGCAAAGGAAACTCTCAAATGCATTCAGAGAAAGAAAATCAAGCTGTGTAATGGTCCAGCCAATCACCTGACTTGAACCCAATAGAAAATACAAAATAAAGCTCAGATTTGATAGACGAGACCCACAGAACCATCAAGATTTTAATACTCTGTTGAAGTCCGTGAAAAACTCACCCCTGAGCAATGCATGTGACTTCATTCTCCATTTGAGAGGCGTCTTTAAGCTGCCATCACCAAAAAACCTTTTATATAAAGTATTAAATACGTTTCAGTAGGTCAGTACATCCTCCTTGTGTCATTCCATTGTTATCACACATAACCTTCTTCATATTTTTTTATTATTATTATTATTATTATTTTTATATGTTTGTATATTTGGGTTTTTACCAAAATCTGGTTCAACTCCATGTCAGCAGCTCCTTTAGAAACATTATTCCCAGGAAAAAAAACATGACTTGTTCAACACTTATTTCCCCCACTGTGTTTGCAGGTGGGATCTCAGATCAAGACGCGGGTGCAGGAGTTGGGTCACGGCTGCATTTATCTGGTGCAGAAGGCCGGAGCGCTGCAGATGAGCCCGACCGATAGTTTCACCAAGAGAGAGCTGATCGAGTGCGCTAGAGCCGTCACCGAAAAGGTAGGATTGCTCGTCTGTTCGCTCTTCTGAACGTCTTAAAAATAAATGGAAGCAAATGTCTGTAACTACAAGGTGTTACTGATCTTGTTTGCTAAAGAGGGCCAATTATGCCCCTTTTTACAAGATGTCAAATAAGTCTCTGATATCCCTAGAGTGTGTATGTGAATTTCAGCTCAAAAATAATCCACAAATAATGTTTTATAACTCTTTGATACTGCCCCTTTTAGGCTTTGATCATAATTGAGCCATTTTAGTGACTGTCTCCTTAAATTCAAATGAGATTGTGCTATTTTCAAAAGAGGGCGGAGCTACAAATGCCTATGTGTCAGCATAGTGGCAGATTCAAAAACAAGACTAACGTCCTATGCTAATGAGGGAGAGATGGTCACTAGTGGGTGGGGTTTTCCCCATCTGATGACACGTACAAATGGAGAATGTCAATCAAAGTGTTTGTTTTTATCAAGTGTGATTATAAAAAATAGAATTAATAGATTTTTACCACTAGAAGCTGTTTTTATTTACAGACTGTTGTCACACAACTGTTTAATCCCTTATAAAAGTGATTTATGCACAATAGGTCCCCTTTCAGGCTAATATTTGCACAGGGTTAATAAAATTAGTTAAAAAATAGAGTAAATGCACATTGAGATTATAGAGAGTGTTGATTCAGAATCACGATGCAATCCTTTTTTCTCCCACCCCTAGTTATAACATAGCAATCACCTACATCACCCTAGTGATAGGATAGCAACACCAAATGCCTTTGCAGTTATACATCAATTGTCCTACACACAATGAATCAGCTGTCCATTTTCACTGACTGCACTGTTTGTTCTTTGTGTTCCCGAGTTTTTACCATATTTGGAATTAATGCAGGAACCCTCAGTTGAGACTGTATATGGTAGATTCATTCATCGCCCAGTCGTATCGCCTTTGATTACATCTTAATAGCTGGAGTTTGCTGTCTCCCTGCTGTGGTGCTGCTGTGACCTCTCACTGCTTTGAATGAGCTCCGCTTTAATGTGTCCGAGCTACCCCATTTCAATTCAAACCTCAGCTCTGCCTCAAATCATCTCTGTACTGAAAGTGAATGGGGAAGGTTGCATTTGAATGCCTCCCTTATGGGTTTTCATCTACTCAAATCAGTTGTTCTGTATTTCACTCTCTCTCTCTCTCTCTCTCTCTCTCTCTCTCTCTCTCTCTCTCTCTCTCTCTGTCTAAAAGTGTTGGTATAATGGTCTTGCTTTAATGGACTTGTCTGTCTTTCAACTGCTTGTCAGAGCCCAACTCTCAGCATCTGTCTGTCTGATGTTGATGGAAGAAGCCGTTATGTTGTTTATACAGATCTAAGACCAGTTTGCATTGCTTTTCTTTCATTTTGCATTGCTATCTTTTCATATAGAATGTTTTGTGTAGTCATAATTGATCAATTTTTATAAAAAAAAAAATATTGCTTAATAATATTGACCTTAAAATGTTTTTAAAAAAATTTAAAACTGCTTTTATTCTAGCCGAAATAAAACAAATACGACTTTATCAAGAAGGAAAAATATTATCGGCAATTTCTTGGTCTTTATTTTTCTTTATTTCCTGGTTTTTATTTAAACGATTTGTAAAGCAACCCAAGAAACGTTTTACAGGCTTGGAAAGCTGTCCGAACTCTTCCTGTGGAGTTCCTAATGAAGTGCAATCGCTCTGTCCTGCAGGTGTCTATGGTGTTATCAGCCCTGCAGGCTGGTAATAAAGGAACCCAGGCCTGCATAACAGCAGCCAGTTCTGTCTCGGGGATCATCGCTGATCTGGACACCACCATCATGTTCGCCTCTGCTGGCACTCTCAATGCAGAGAACGAAGAGTCATTTGCAGACCACAGGTGAGACTTAGTTTAACATTATTGATTACATATATACAGTACACATATGCAGTGGGAAAAATAAGTATTGAACACGTCACCATTTTTCTCAGAAAACATTTTTCTAAAGGTGCTGTTGACTTGACATTTTCACCAGATGCTGATAACAACCAAAGAAATCCATATATGCAAAGAAAACAAGTCTAATTAGTTTACAAATAAAGTTATGTGTAATGAAATGATGCAGGGGAAAAGTATTAAACACATGAAGAAAGGGAGGTGTAGAAAGGCAGTGAAAGCCCAGACAGCAGCTGAAATCTTTCAGTAGTTCTTCAGCAAACATTGTTAGTGTAAATGAATATTAGCTGCTTCGGTCCAACATCTACATTAGCAGGAGGATGAAGATGAATCTAGGGTGGACATTTCAGCAAGACAATGATCCAGAACACAGCCAAGGAAACTCTCAAATGCTTTCAGATAAGGAAAATCAAGCTGTGGAATGGCCCAGCCAATCACCTGACCTGAATCCAATAGAAAATACAAAATAAAGCTCAGATTTGATAGCCGAGACCCACAGAACCATCGAGATTTTTACACTCTGTTTAAGTCTGTGAACAGCTAGCAAACAAATCGCTACACCTTGATGATTGCTCACAATACCATATATCATGTCCTAACAACACGCGACGTGACAAGATTTCAGCGGCAAACAATTGTACTGTCCCCACCAGACACAACATAGGTAAACTTTCAGCATAGCAATAAATGTTACGTAAAATAGTATTGAAACTAATACTGGCAGCATTAAACACTGAAAAAAGCACATAATCAGTACCTGAGGTTATCATTGTCATTGTAGTTTTTTAAATAGAAATTTTGTGTATTGCTGTTGTGGATGATTAGGACAAAAACAACTTTTTGGACAAGCAAGATAGCTTTTATCACATCACAGTGTTGCGTCGCCTGTAGTTAGGACATTGTTTCAAACAAATCGCTACACCTTGATGATTGTTTACAACACCATAAATCATGTCCTAGCACGCAACGTGATAAGATTTTAACAGCAAGCAATTGGACTGTCCCCACCAGACACAATATAGGTAAACTTTCAGTATAGCAATAAATGTCACGTAAAATAGTACTCAAAGTAATACTGACAGCATTAAGCACTGAAAAAAGCACATAATTAGTACTAATAATCGGTGATCATTTTCATAGTAGTTTATGCTGTTGTTCAGCCGCGATGTTGCAGAAATAGAAACTATTATATCTAAAATAATTTAGTTCATTGCTGTCATGAATGATTAGGACAAAAACGACTTTTTGGACAAGCAAGAGCTTTTATAACATAACAGGATTGTGTCACCTGTAGTTAGGACATTGCTTTCAAACAAATCGCTTTTGGACTTCCCCACCAGACACAGCATAGGTAAACTTTCAGTATAGCAATAAATATCATGTAAAATAGTATTCAAACTGAAACTGGGCTCCATTAAACACTGAAAAAAGCAAAGCACATAATCAGTACCTGAGGTTATCATTGTCATAGTCGGGTGCTGACGATTCTAAGGGCCCACGCACTGTAGGGGCCCCAGGAGTTACTATTAAGGGGCCCTTAAACCCTTCCAGCCCCACTCTTCACTTTCGTCCGCGACAAGACCCGCCCCCCTGCTAAGTCTACACTACACTTTCGTTTCCGATACCAACACCCCCCCACCACCACCACTCTTCACTTTCATCCGTGACAACAGCCCCACCCCCAACCCCACCGGTCTTCACTTAGATGGTCCCATCAAAATTGCAAAAATAACTTTTGGACATGCAAAAAATAGCTTTGATCACGTCACATTGACGCCTCGCCTGCAGTTAGGGCATGGTGTTAGCATCAGGGTATTGTGTCTGTTATGTTATCTAAAGTGTATTTGTTTCTGCACTCCAGAGAGAACATATTGAAAACTGCTAAAGCTTTGGTTGAGGACACCAAGCTGCTCGTGTCTGGTGCTGCGTCGAGCCAGGACAAACTAGCCCAGGCGGCCCAGTCCTCTGCCAAAACCATCACACAGCTCACTGACGTGGTCAAACTGGGAGCTGCAAGCATGGGCTCAGAAGACCCGGAGACACAGGTGCACATTTCTCTGTTTCTCTGTCATAGAATTTTCACATCGTAAGTCCAGTAGGCAATGCCAATTTGTCTCTCCTATATTTTTAACCAGGACTAAATTTATCATTTTTCGGCACGCTGAATATCATGCTAATGTGGCAGACACACTGACTCACACTAACATGTATCATCTCTCGAATCTAAACCACCCGTGGAGGATTAATAAATCATTGTGTATTGTATGATTCTGATCAAAACTCCCACTACATCCTCCCAAAGGAGTTCAAGGCATTATGGTACCGGATGAAGCCAGGGGCATATCATGACTAAAGGTGGTTCTGATAAAGTCTTCTCTTTATCTCTTTCAGGTGGTTCTGATAAACGCAGTCCGAGACGTCGCTAAAGCTTTGGCTGAGCTGATTAGTGCCACTAAATGTGCCGCGGGCAAAGCGGCGGACGATCCCTCCATGTATCAGCTGAAAAGTGCCGCCAAGGTATGTTTGGTTGAAGAATGTTTGCAAGAAAGACATTATGCAGTCTGGTGAGGGTCATTTCTTATTCTGATGGCTATCACTATGTGCTTGTGTGAGTGTGTGTGTGTGTGTGTGTGTGTGTGTGTGTGTGTGTGTGTACATACGCCATCTAACAGCTGGCCATGTCTCTTATTTTCATGGCTGGGTGCTGTCTTAGCTCGCTGTCATCTTGGTGTGTGGCCACAAATCAAACCCTCTCTTACAGTGATCATAGTGTGTTTGATAGTGTGTATGTGAGTGACTCAGTGGCCACGCTGCAGGGGACAAACCCATGCTGTGTCTGTGTACAGAGTAAGGACTGCTTCCTTCCCATCCTCTCTTCCTCTTTAATGCCATTATCGACATGTAACAAAGCATAAATGATTAATTCTGTAAACCTAATTAAAAGAAAATTAAAACAGCGCTTGCTTCTGCAGTTATGGTGTGGATCAGTGCACACAGTTTATCTTACGGTGATAGAACCATCTCTAGGCTTGTTTAAACAGAAATTGATTGAAGACGTCTGTAATCTCTTAATCCTTCACCTGGTGCTTTTAAATCTCTCGGATCAACTTCCACATACATGGCACATGATATGTTTTGTTTAGCATACTTAAGAAATGAGTTATAATGCTGTTGTGACCTTCAGAGAAAGAGTTTCTACATTCCTTTAACATATGGCGACTTTAGATCCTCTGAGGTTTTGCTTTAGACATTCATTGCCCTTGTTCCTTCAGTGTAGTGATGGCGTCCCTCAGGGCTTTGTCTTAGGCCCGCTTTGTTTTCTTGGGTTTCCTCCTTTGTTCGTTTCCCATTTATAACTTTGCCTGAAGCAAGAGCTAGGAAATCTATTACTGACCTCAGCTGTGGTCCATTAAAAGGTTCAGTTTTATCCCTTGAACATTTCCTAATGTTTTCATTAATGATTTAGATTATAGTTTCTTATGTTACAAAGAACAGAATCAGGTCAGTTTTACTGAGCTGTTTGATTCAGTTGTTCCTGTCATAACATTGCCTCTGATCTCTTTCAGTGTGTGAGGTGAAAAACTGGCCACAAAGCTTCAGAGCAGCTTCAACTTTGACCTTACTATGTTTTCTGATATTACAGGTCATGGTGACGAACGTGACCTCTCTGCTGAAAACTGTGAAAGCTGTGGAAGATGAAGCCACTCGCGGGACGAGGGCTCTGGAAGCCACTATTGAGTGCATCAAACAAGAACTCACTGTAACATTCTTTGTGTTGATATTGAGCCCTCACACTGGTGTCATTTCATATATTGTACTTTTCTGTCATTATTTTCTTACCTTCATACTGTTCCACACCTGTATGACAGATTTTCTTCTGTGAAAAACAAAAGATCAATTTGGAGCAAATGACACTGGACCCATTACTTTTAATTGTCTGGACTTGACCATTTTTGTGTGTTCCACAAGAGAAAGTCGGTCATTCAGGTTCAGAACAAAGATGAATGAGTTCAATTGTTTTGGTAAACATCTTTTAAGCACATTTTGAGACTGTATGCTAATTTGTAAAACAATATGGCTGTGAATTAGTATAGATTAGGCTCAACCTAATTAGTTTTTTAACCCAGATAATACAGAGCACTTTACAATATGAGCATTTTCCTGTTTCCCACCTACTCCTTGTTCTCCCGCTCCTATGGGGGTCTCTATTCCACTCATCAAATGCATATGACAGCTTGAAATAGTGGTAAAGAAATGCAAGAGATTTCTGATTAATCCTCTGCTTAATGCTGCTATTATCAAATGCCCATTAGGACATTTCAGAAAACCTTACAGATTTTACTGTATTCGTACTGGTTCATGTGACCAATTTAATAAAGGGACTAAGGCTGCGTTCAGAAGAGCTCATCCTTATGCCCTAAACTGAAATTATAGTGTGTGTGGTGTTCACGTGGCACCTTTCATCATCATGTGTCTTCATGGATGTCCACACACACAGACCTTGTGCAGCCCAGTTTTGTGTCCATGCAGACATTGGGGGTACATCTATAAGGTGAAGTTGGAGCAGAAGGGTATACATAGGGTAAATTCCATGCTCATGTTTGGCTGTGTAGATATGACTATGTGAAAAAGAGAGCATTAAGTGGAAATACCACTATACTAAAGCCTTAATCGCTTAGAAGTGTTTAACCTTGAAGGGGTAAAGGGTGTAGGGCAGAGATATCTTAAGTTGTTTCTGGAAGGCTTCTTTTCTGCAAAACTTCAACCCTAATGAAACACACCTGAATCAGCTAGTCATGGTCACCAGACACTCTCAAAACATTCAGGCAAGTATGTTGGAGCTGGTTGGAACCAATTTCTGCAGAACCTTGGCCCTACAGGGAATGAATTGCATACCCATGAAGTAAGGGACCAAGAAACTGCTCTTTGGGACATACTTTGACATTATCTGAATTTCAAATTAACATTTGCAAAGAATCATGGGAGGTGTTTGTACGGTTTTATGATCTGTATGGATCTCTAAAGGAGCACTTTGTTCTAGAACAGTAATGCAAGTTCAGTCCTGAAGAGCACTTTGCAGAGTTTTGCTCCAACCCTAATAAATCTTACCTGAACAAGCTAATCAATGTCTGAGTGTTACTAGAATACTACAGAGAGGACTTCATAACTGAACTTGCCCACCCCTTGCCTATTCAATACAGTGGTCACTTGGAGGCAGATTTATTTTATTCAGAATTCAGCAATAAATATATCTGTTTTGCATAAAATATTTCCTCCTTGGGCCAAATGTTGCATCATCTGTTTTCCAGGTTTTCCAGTCCAAGGACAATCCGGAGAAATCCACCACCCCAGAAGAGTTCATCCGCATGACCAAGGGCATCACCGTTGCGACGGCCAAAGCGGTGGCAGCAGGCAACTCTGCTCAGCAGGAGGATGTGATATCCACTGCCAACTTGAGTCGCAAAGCCATCACTGACATGCTGACCACCTGCAAGGTGCTTATCCACATCACACACACACATATGCCCACTCGCACCGCATGCTGATCAACAGCACCAAACACTCGACTATCAACTAAATGTGTTTACAGACCAACATCGTTGCTCTCACACAATCTCTCCTGCTTTAAAGGCGGCATATCATTAAATATCTGACTATTTCCATGTTTAGGTGCTATGATCAAGTCCCTGGAACAACTACCCACCTAGCAAAATGTGAAAAAGAACAACCCAGTAACTTGATTTTGGAAAATCTGCAATAGTACAGAAAAAGATCCACTACCTAGTGATCTAGGTAGTGGATCTTTTTATATATTAATCTGCACCTTTACCCCCATGGTGCCACTGCTTCACATAGGAGGGTTAGTTCAACGCTTTGTGCTTGACCTTCATGCTCAGAATCTTGCTCGGCACAGACCTCCCCCACATTTACTTCTGCATTCTGTTTGTGTTGTTCTGCAATAACACCTCCAAAACACTAGTAGGCAGTGGGGTTTCTATGTTCCACTGTGTCGAGTTTTGTGCTGATGTTTTTAGTTCCCACGGCTCTCAGACCCACCGTCACTCATCACTGCTACCTAGCTGACCAATCTCAGCATAGACCTAGCCGACCTACCGCATAGACTCGACACAGAAGTATAAATTGGCCTTAAACCACATTTCTACATCATTCTTATCAATTGAGTTCAAGTAAAACATCAAGTAAAATACCGCAAATTTCAGATACTACTGAATAGCTCTGTAATAACACGACAGATTCAATCTGAAGCTCAGTCAGCTGTTACTGGTGTGACACACTGGTGTGTGTAATGAAGGCTAGCTTGTGACCGCTCACTGAGCCGGAGTCATCAATTCGAGCCCCGCTCACGGCAGGCAGGTGGGTGTTGTGGGAATGCAAATTTATATGATCTAGTTACAAATTAGCAATAATATATATAACTAAAAGGTTATATTCTTTGTGTTTAACATTTTTTAAATTTCATTCAAAACTCGGGCATGCCAAGTGTCTAAGACTTTATGCACTTCCTGACCATCAGTCTCAACAATTGTGCCTCGTGGATCCATTCAGGCTGAAAAAACTCATTTGTTAATTAGATCTTAGTGGGTGTCTGGACAAGACACTATCTACCTCATTTGCCTGCCTGGTTTAAAATTCTCTCCACCTCCACCTTAACACTGCCCACCAAAAACACACACACACA
>CAIGQW010021556.1:0-13639 GCA_903798125.1 Danio choprae
TTTAACATTATTGGTGATTTTGGGATTATGGAAGACTTCAAAAAAGGACAATTTGTTGGTATGCTGACATTACCCTGGATAGAGTGGGTCTTGATACATGACAAAGACTTGCTGTCTTGGTCACAGACGCACCACTGAGTTGCACACCAACAATTTGTCCTTTTTTGAAATCTCCCATAATCCCATATCACCCATAATGTTAAAATAACCTATAAACAAAATCACTCTAATTAAACCTTCACACTCTGCTCTTACTGGTGGAACGTGCAATCAATGAAAATTGGCACCAGACTGGTCAGATTTAGCCATGAAACCAACACTAAATTGACCAGTGAACCACTAAATTGACCATTTTCAGTTTCATTGTCCAGCTCGTGTATACACATACACACATACATACAGTTAAGCCTGAAATCAACCAGCAAGTTTTTGTTTTTTGAAAAGAAAAAAGACACAGGCTTTCTTCTCCCAGAAGTATAGAAGACAATGTATAAAAGACATCACTGTGGGAAAAAACATATTTCTCAGCTTTTATTTACATTTGAACAAAAAGTGGCATGTCCAAAATTATTCATTCTCAGTAATTAATAGAAAAGCTTTTATTGACTAATAGAGCAATCAAACACTTGCTGTAATTGCTGACCAGCTTTTTGTATTCATCATAAGTGATCAGCTTTCAGGTTGGAGAGTATCCTTGACATCAACCTGGTCTTTAGTTCCCTCCACAGATTCTCAATAGGATTTAAGTCAGGACTCTGGCTGAGCCACTACAACATATTGTTCTTGGATGTCATCATGCTGAAATGTCCTCTGGTGCCCAAGGCAAAGTTTCTCTGCAGACTGCTGGATTTTGTTGAGAGCTTTGATGTACTGCTCCTTTTTCATGGAGCTTTTTACTGTGATTAGGTTCCCTGGTCGACCCTCAAAAACATTGGGTTCCCACCACCATGTTTGACAGGTGGTGTTGTTAATGCTGATTTATACTTCTGTGTCAAGTGCATGCGGATGGTATGGTGCAGCCTTCGCACAGTCATATATCCTGGATGATGCTGACCTTGACGTGACTTTCAAAAAATTTAAACACGTCGCAACAATGCATAGTGCAAGCTCTGTGATTGGTCAAGGAGAGGAGCAAGCCCGTTGGAGGGTGTTTAACAAGTGTTAAGTCCCATGGAGGAGATCCAGATAGATGCTTTTGTTTTGTGTTTGCTTTATGTTTAAAGTTGTTGCATGTCTGCCAGTTCCTCCCTCTGAATGAACAAGTTTGAGCTACTTGTACAGTAAGTTAGCATTACAGGTATATCCAGTGCAAACAAAATACCAACAAAAAACTCGACACAGAGGAACAGACACATAGAAATCCCACTGCCCGATAGCATTTCTTAAAGTGTTATTACAAAGCAGCACAAACAGAATGATGAAGTATAAATGCATGACTGTGCAAGGCATGTGTGGTGGGTTGCAGCAATCACTCAACAAAGAAGTACAATTCAGCCTTTAGAGTTGAAGGCTTCTCCTTGTGTGGGCTTTTGTGTGGCTTCTTTGGAGAAGTGGCGCCCTCCTTGGTCTGTCCCCGTGGAATCCAGCGGTGTTGGACTTTCTAATGTTGCCACCAGATTCATCAGGATGGCCTTGGTGGTGATCATTGTTTCCATTTGACCTCTCAACCTCTTTGACCTTTTTTCACAGTGCGGAACATCATGAATTTTTTTAACTTTTAACAATACTTTGCACTGTAGCCACTGGAACTTCAAAACATTTAAATATGGTCTTAGAGCCCTTTCTTGAATTGTGACCAGTCACAATGTGGTGCCACGGGTCCTCACTGAGCTCCTTTGTCTTAGACATATACACAAACCAAAAACAGAGAGGTTCTGTTTTTCACCTGTGGAGTTGATTAAAACAGCTACTCCCAATGAATCAGGGTAATTGTAATTAAACTGTGACAGTTTGCAAAAGTTATGAATAACTTTGGATACGGCATTTTTGTTCAAATGTAAAAAAAAGCTGAGAATTGTTTTTTTTTTTACAATGATGCCTCTTGTACATCTGATCTCACACACGCATAAAAAAATTGCCTGTAATAATAGACGTGTGCCCATCGAGGGGGTATGGGGAATTTGTTTGAAAATCTCTGGAAAACTTGGACTATAACAAACAGTTTCATGTGTAATGCAAGTTTGCCTCTCACTCTCAGCTCATTCGGGATCCCCATAGCGGTGGTCAATCTCAAAGAAGAGAAACAGCAACGAAACAGACTATCCATAAGTCCCATAATTACAACATAAGCATGTGTCTAACACCAATCTCATGGTCTAATACCACTCTCAGAAAAAGCTTATTTTAATTTTATGGGAAAGAAACTTTGAAGTCAAAGCTAGAGTCAGGATTGAAGCGGTCTCCATTAATGTGAATGCAGAGAAGACATCAAAACATAAATATCTTAGGAAAAATATCAGTTGCCATTACTGTGGTAAAAATGCACATTGGATGAGAGAGTGTAGAAAAAATAAAAAGAACTATAAAAAGATGAACAGAGTCAACCAGCTTCTGAACAGTTTGCTTGCAACTAGTGGCGTAGTGGATCACAAATCTCACGGTTCAGATCACACAGCCACAGATTGAACCATTTTTTAGATCAACAAAAAAAGAGGAGACAAATGTCATTTGCTTTCCATTTATTACAAAAACAGTCGCTGTGTCTCATTTCAGAGGCTGCATCCTCCGAAGGATGCATTTGAAGGGCGCTGTGTCATCGTGGCACGACGAAGGCTGTCTTATTCAACAAATTCTAAGGCTCCTTCAAATGCAGCCTCAAATTGTGTCCATTTCCCAGGTAATGAAGGACGCAACCAGTAAATTCTTTTCAGCCTTGAACGTCCCAAGATTCATGGCAGGACGTTTTTAAAAGAAAACTTTCAAAAATGTACGAATTAGGTTTTTAAATTGAATATCTAAACACGTTAAAAAACAAAGTGTATGAAATTTCTTACAAAAAAATTATTTTATAGACCGTTTACATTTTTATTTGTACATGTATGGATATAAACCATTATCTTTCCAGCTTCTGTAAACCTTGCTTCGCCTTCAGATTGCTTCAATTTTTTAAAAAGTCATTACAAATTTTATTACCGCTTATTAACAGCAGCTGTTACAGTTGCTAGGAGACTACATCTGTCCTCTGTAGGTTAGATCCATCTTATTTCAAAATGCTCAGTTCTGCCTCTGTGGACTTCAAGGGATGCAGCCTCTGAAATGAGACACAGCTAGTCATGCAAAAAGACCTTTGGTCTTTAACAAACATAACTTGAAGAACCTGTAATTGTAATAAAAATAAAACAAAACATTAAATACGGTGAAAAATGATCTTTGCTTCTGTTGCTGATGATAATGCTAAATATACAAATCTAACATTATAATTTTGTACAACACATCATATTTATTTTTTAGTCTTATTTTCAATTAATGATTTTCAATTTCAATCAATAATACTCTAATAAAATTCATGTTTCATTACTAGATGCATCACATTAAGAACTATTCAGTGACCTTTTTAATTGCTTGAAGCCACCTAATAGGTAAACAATGTAATTGCTATAACTTTCAACAGCGTCAAGTAGCATTAAACACTGGTTTTATTCTTTCAAGCGGGTCACGTGCGTTCCGAACTGTGAGTTGTGATCCATACAGATCACAGATCAACCATGTACCATGCTGGAAGTGCTTAATGTACCCATAAATTTACAATTAAGATGAAAGATTTTGTAACATGAAACAAAGGAAGCTTCTTCCTTTAATTAAGGAACTCTGCTTAAGTCCACTCAGAGCCATGAATCTTTTTAACACTACAATTTCCACTCATACCCGTTCAATATTATGTCTGACAGGACTGTTGCTTATTTAATGATATTTGTGACTTGCACTGTATTGTTTGCACACTACACTCAGAAACAGAACAGGACACACAAGCCATTGAGGAGCCCAGGGAAGAACTGAATCCATTAGGCTTCAGGGCCCCCCCTGTGATGAAGATTTCCTCATAGGTATTTTCCCCATCTATTAGTCCATCCTCATCTCACTGTTTCATAGGTGTTTTAACTTTAAAAATTAGGTGACATTCACGACACTATACAATAACCAGCTTAAAGGTGCAGTAGGTAAGTTTGACACCCAGTGGTTGAACTAGGTATTGCAGTACTGGATCAAAACAAACGCAAGCGCAGGTTGCCAGATTGAGGAATAGGACAGAGTAATTTAAACCATGTTCTAAATAAAAGCAATGGCACCCAATAGAAGGAATATTTTCCATATTAAAATAAGTTTGTCATAACCAACACTTCGAGTTGATATATTAGAAACGGCTTCTATTTCTTGCAGCTGAACAACAGAAAATTATGACAATGATCACCTCAGGTAGACCTCATGTGCTTTATTCAGTGCTAAATGCTAACAATGTGAGGTTTAATGCCATTTTACGTGACATTTATTGCCATATACCAAAAAAGCAGCAGTAGATAGTTTACCTCAGATCTATGAACATTTTTTTCACCTATCTAACTCATTCACATTCTCTCAACACCTCCACCTTAACACTCCCCCCAAACCCACTAAAACATGTTGCCAAACTTCGACATATGCTATCAATGTCTAATGTGGAAAAGCTTATTCATGCTTTCATGACCTCTCGGTTAGACTATTGTAATGCGTTACTAAGTGGTTGCCCTGTAGGCCTAATTCACAAACTTCAGGAGGTTCAAAACGCAGCTGCTAGAGTGCTTTCTAGAACAACAAAATATGATCATATTACTCTAGCTCTTTCATCATTGCATTGGCTCCCTATTAAATAGGGAAAGCCCTGAATGGCTTAGCTCCTCAGTATTTGAGGGAGTGTATTACAGCCCATCACGTCCACTATGCTCAATTAATTGTGGACAACTGATTATTCCCAGAATATCAAAATCAACTGTAGGCTGTAGATCCTTCTTGTAGATCTTTCTCATATCTGGCACCTAAACTCTGGAACAGCCTTCCTAGCAGTTTGGGAGGCAGACACACTCTGTCAGTTTAAAGCTAGATTAAAGACACATCTCGTTGCATTAGCATAGACATAAAACTTAAATGCTTTAATTTTAATTTAAGCTTTTTTTTTTTTAAGGCTGCATTATTAGGGCAACCGGGGCTGGAAAAAACTTCCCAAAAGACATTATAATTTGAATGGCATCTACGCTTATGTTAGTCTGTTTTTCATTATCCCAATGTCTCCGTATTCCTGGACCAGGCCGTATCCTGAGCAGATGCTGTGGTGGTAGTAAAGGAATGGAGAGCATGAGACTAATTCCTGAAAGACCACAGTGACAGACGAGTCTCCGCATTGATCCTGTGGGCCAGCCTGAACACCAGCCGGTGACCTACTCACACCTGCAGCTTCTCCATGATAGACATCCAGCGCTCTCCAGCCTCTGGTGCCTAGACTGCAGCTCTGCACAGGTAGTTTGGCCAGAGGAGAAATAGTCGTGCCCAACTGAGCCTGGTTTCTCTCTAGGCTTTTTTCCTTCACTTTTGTCAATTAGTGAAGTTTTGTTTTTTGCCACTGGCTTGCTTGGTTTTGAGACTTGTGGAGCTGTGCATCGATGGATTTGCCCCCAGTGTTTAGACTTTTTAGAAAATTAAACCACACTGATATGAACAAAACTGAAATTCAACTTTGAAAACTGGACTGACAGTTTTAGTTTACCAGAAATTCTATGCTGCTTTGACACAATCTACATTGTAAAAGCACTATAGAAATAAAGGTGAATTGAATTGAATAGTACATTTCAGAACCCAAGGCAGGAGGTGGATTCAAGTGGAATTCTTTATTGATGTTTTAGCTTCTCCAGTCAAACATCCTCTTCAAAAAGTCCATATGAGTCTGCAAGAGTCTTCTATAGTCTAGAAGAGTCTAATTTGGAGTTTACCTTTGTATCACATGTTTTATGAGGAGGCCATGTGAAGGTGGAGACAAAGAGCATGTAAATGAGGATAGGTGAAAGAACCCGCACAAATCTAATCAACAAAAAGAGTTTCTTTGGCCTGAATGAATCCACAAAGCCAAAGGAACAGCCGTTGTGACCTTGCACATAGCATTTGCATTACTTTGGGATCTGCCAATTCTCAGGAAGGGAACGTCACTCACACTTGGGCTGCTAAAGTTTCAAATAAAATTACATTAATTAAAAATCATAGAATTGAAAGATTAGTTCAGTTGCATTTACACTGAATGCTGTATGTTGGGGTGACCCGTGTCTCAACCCTTACAAACAGATAGGTGTTAACTAAACGACCCTTTTTATGATTGGTGTGACTCTTTCACAACCTTAATGGGTATACAAAAAACAACAGCTGAAACATCTGATAAGAGGGCCCTGCTGAGCTTAGTAAACACAGAATGGTTTTTAGCTAGTATAAAGATCTGTCTCACAGACAGTACATTAAGTTACTTGAAGACCGATGGGTTAACATCACTGCTGAGAAACTGTACTATTCACTGTCTTCAATAAATCTTCTCTCCATAAGAACTTTGGTCAGCTTATTTTACTTATTTTATGTATTAAAGTCATCCAATACATTGGCGAGCCAAGAACAGTTAAGCCAAATACAGCAAAATCTAACAATTTGGCAAAGTCAGCCAGGCGAAACCGAAAATAAGAAAACTCATCGACTGCAACAATAAGTGAACTGAAGAATCTTGGGGAATTTACAGTTTAAAAAGCTGAAGATTGACAGATTTTGTTTGTGGAAGAATCCTGGATCTACATATTGCATTCTACACGGACACAGTTTATTTTAATCAACTAGATCTCATCTTAAAGATCCTAGTTTGGTGAGTAAAATTTATCAGCTCTCTTAAAAAACCCTTAAAAAAACAAATTTTAAAAGTAAGCATTAAAATAAGCAGATCAACAGGTATATGTAGTGCAGTAATAAAGAAACTACAGTGATAGTATTGTTGAAAATTCTTTTAGCATTTTCTTGATATTTGCCGAAATTGTTAAAAGCAATTTGGAACCATCAGAAACAATTTGGTCCATTTATCAAACGCTTTTGTAAAAGCAGTGGACATTTCAGGCTTAGCCTTTTCTCGGGGTACTTGTAGGAATTATTTAAAAAAACAAATTGGTCCTTTCTTCTAGAGATGGCAGGAGCTGTGTGTAAAGTCAAATCGCAGATTTGCACTTCATATTGATTAATGCATGACTGAAATGGGCGGAACTAACAAAACCGAAAGTATTTGGCGGAAGCAATTGGCGGTCGGAACTTGCCAAGGCGATACGGAAAGTGGCGAGTGAATGCGGAAGAAGAAAAAACTCACATGGCAGGTGCATGCATGCAGACAAGCGCTGTTAAAGTTGGAGAACGCTACCGCTGCAATAATAAACACTGGCGATTGCATGCATAAAGTTTAAAGCGCAGTGAAATAAGGGAAACTCATCACCACTTGGTCATCTCAGGGACACTGATGGTATGATAAATGACTTCTTCTGGCTATAAGAGACTGTTAAATGCCTCGCCTTATCCCTAATTATGTGCCAGATAGAAGACTATTGTGATTTTGTGTCACTGTGGTTGATTATTTTGTGGATTGTTTAATGTGTAATCATTAGGATATTATTCAGTTAATTTGTTTATATAGTTCATATAAAATGGAAATGCTTGTTTAAATACTGAGCAAAATTACTTTAACATACAAATTGATAAAAGCTGAGACAAAGTTTGAAAAGCAAATGTCTTTATTTACATCATATTGTGTTCATGTCAGTATTGTGACATGTCTATTTTGTTTATTTGTTTTCTTTTCTAAGGTTATCAACCTACCGCTGTACTTCAACTGTAACTGCTACAGTGTTGCATTATTAGAAAAACTGAAAGCTTGTCAAATCTGACAGAATTCAAAAATACAAATTATAAAACAGCTTTGGAGTTGTTCCCTGTGTCCCCTGTTATTGGCTGAAGCTCTTTCGAGTTAGAAGCAGATACCCATAATAACTCGACACTGTGTCTTAGCCCTTTCTCTTGGAGATTGAAGGAATTGTTGAAAATAATTTGGTCCATTTTCCCAGGGGGCTGTAGAAGCCATAAAAATTGTTTAGGACTGATGTTATTGCAAGAATTGAGAATTCTTGACTGGGTGATAATTTAGTAGCCACCATTTTAATTTTGAAAGTAACATGGCCTTCTGAGCTAAAACAGAAATGTTAAGGGCATTTTAGGCTTGGTTTCCTCTCTTGGAGTCTGTGGGAACTGTTAAAGAATCATTCTGGTCCAATCACTAAGATAATGCAGAAGCATACCTTGGTCAATTCTTAGCTTTGATTGTAGAGATTGAAAAATAACAGTTTAGCACATTTGTCCAAACATTGTTTGGAGCCACAAAGAAAACAAATAGTTTGGGACTGATATTGCTGCAAGAATTCTTGACTGGGTACTAAATCAGTTACCATTATTTTAATTTTGAAATTAACGTTCTGTGTTAAAATATGATGGCATGAAGCCATGAAACTGTAAGCTGTTTGTTTGCCTTCTGTTTAAAGATACAGAAAGAGTTAAATATATTACTAATAATTAATACATAGTTACTTAGCCTTCTGAGATAATGCTCGGAAAGAAGTTATTAGACAGTGCATCATCAGTGCAAACATTCTAGTCCAATCACTAAGACACATATCCAAAAAAGAATTGTGACTGAAAGAGTGAATTGCTAATTTAGTAGCCATTATTTTAGCTTTGAAACAAATGTTGGATTTGTCTGTGTATCTGAAATGGTCAGTAAAACAGACTGCTGTAAATTTGAATAAGCACCTCTGAAAGCTCAAACCCCTTTTGTTCTGTTTTCACACCTCTGAGGGCACTATCCTGTACTTCCCATGGCCGAGTTTGCAAGAAACTATGCTAACGGAGCTAACGGAGCTGCACTAAAACAATTTTCAGAAAAGCATGGAACAGAACCTCCATGTTGGAAAATCTGAATGCATATTTGGAAAAAAGGCTGGGACTGAGGAAGTGTCATTATGACGTGTGCAAAAAGTACAGCAACAAGTGGATTGTGGGAATTGTTGGACATTAAAAGGGCTTATGGAAAGACAAGGCGCTTATGCTCAAATAACAAAGAGGAATGGATTGTCTGTGATTTTGGTTAAGCAAATTCTTCAACATGGACAAAAATGTGAGACTGACAGATTGGAACATGAGAACAAAGCAGATAAAGCTAAAGTTTAAGCACTTGCAAACAATTGCAAAACTTAAAGGAGGAAAAAGACTGGTAAATGATTTTCATATTTTCATTTATGTTTATAAGTGTGTTCTCCAGCAATACAGTGAGCTTAGAAATTCTAGAGACCATCAGACCATCAACTCATCAGAATCCAGTGGTAAGTCAGTGGCTACTTTAACTCACTGTGAGTATAGATAGATTCTCCTGGTCTTCTCACATGCATTTCCTGCCACATTATTTGTGTATCTCTGTATCTCTCTGTCAGCAGTGAGGGCTTTATGTGTGATAAATGTAGGGAAATAGTCAGCCTGACAAAAATTTCAGAATAAGAGACACATATCCAAACTTTAATTGAGGATAGTAAGAGTGTTAGGTCTTTAGATAAGGTTTTGGACATTACTAGCCCAGCATGCCCTGCACATTGTTCGGCTCTGGTTGTTGCATCTTTGCAGCGAGACAGCTGGGTTACTGTGAAAGCATCTAAAAGTAGGACATCACCCGTTACAATATCAAACAGGTTTAGTCCCCTCAGTGATGCACCCACTGAGAAACCTGATGAAAGTGCCCTAGTAATTGGTGACTCCATAGTACAGAACATGCAAATAGAGACACCAGCCACCATAGTCAAATATCTGCCAGGAGTCACATAAACTGATGTCACACTGTAATATGCCCACTTATCGTGGTGGGTATAAGTTCCACAGACGACGACTCATCACTCAATGGCTAGATGTCTAAGTGGTGCCCACTGAATAACATGGGTTTTGTAGATAATTGGCCAAGTTTCTGGGGTGGACCTGACATGTTGAAGAGAGATGCTATTCATTCTATTCGTTCTGGGGCAGCTCTCCTCTTAAGGCTTAATCTTGCTTATACTCTTAGTGTTGGCACTTGACTAACGGCCCAGGTCAGGGAGCAGACAGACTGGCTAAACCTACCATCTGCTAGTCTCCGCAGTTTACCAAACTCAAATAATCTGCACTTAGATATTATAACATAGAGACTGTGTCTGTTTCCTGAACCTCTAAATATAAAAAAAACTCCCAAACCCTTTCTGGGGTTACATTCTGACTGATGTTCATCAAATTAAAAAAATAAAGGTACTCAAAAGATAAAACTCGGATTACTGAACATTAGATCACTCTTCTCTAAAAAATCTTTTTGTTAATGATTTGATAACCAATCAAAAGCGAGATGCACTCTGTCTAACAGAAACCTTGCTAAAACCAGACAATTACATGACCTTAAACAAGTTTTCACCTGAAGGATTTCATTATAAACATGAGCCTTAAAGGGAGAGGTGGAGGCAATGGCCTAATATATAGTAATATTTTTAGTGTCACTCAGCGATCTGACTTCAAATATAATTTATTTGAAATAATAGTGTTGTACATTTCAGTGTGCAATATAAACAGTAGATTTTAATCTAAATTTATATTGGCTACTGTATACAGGCCTCCAGGGCACCATATCAACTTCACAAAAGAATTTGCTGATTTCTTAGTAAATAGTTTTGGCCACAGATAAAAGTTAATTGTTGATGATTTTAATATTCATATAGATAATAAAAAAAAAAAGATGATTTAGGTCTGGCCTTCTTAGATGTATAGCCTCTGTTGGAGTGAAACAGCATGTCTCAGGACCTACTCATTGGCATAATCATACCTTAGACCTAATATTATCACATGGTATCGATATTAATAATGTTGATTTGTGCAGCAGAGTGATGACATTTCAGATCACTATTTAATCTCTTGTTTATTCTCCATTGATAGGTCTACAGAACCAGCTTCTATTTATAAATATGGTAGAACGATCACCTCTAGCACTAAGATTACTTTGTCAACCTACCTGATCTTTCTAATTAGCATTCCAGAGAGCCTAGACGAGCTTGACACTGCAACAAACTATTGATTCTGACCGATCTAGCACTTTAGACATAGTTGCTCCATTACACTTAACTCAATTGTGCTCACACAATGAGCATACGCATGCCTTACAGAATGGAACGCAAATGGAAGATATCAAAACTAGAGGTTTTTCATCTGGCCTGGAAAGAAAATCGTAGATTATCATTAATGGATAAACTTTAGACTTTCTCAGCAGAAGGTGAGAAAGAACTGTCTAAACTGATAAATTTCTCCAAATCAATAATGTCAATGTTCGATTCTTTACTGATGAAATTATTTAAACAATTGCTTTCAGAAGATATGTGTCTAAAACTGTTAAACTACCTGTCATTAAGCCTCATTTCAGACTCATTTCAAACCTGCCTTTACTATCAAAAATACTAGAAAAAGTCATATCTGTTCAACTATGTTCCTTCCTACAGAGAAACAATATTTGTGAGAAATTACAATCAGGATTTAGAGCATAAACAGCACTCCTAAGAGTTACAAATGACCTGCTCTTGTCCAAATATGGTTGCATTTCTCTCAGTGTTATTGTACCTCAGAGCTGCATTTGATACAATTGATACAATAATAATATTCTCCTTGATAGGCTTGAAAATTATGTTGGTATTACTGGAACTGCATTGGCCTGGTTTAGGTCTTATCTATCAGAATGTTATGAATTTGTATCTGTTAATGAAAAGTGCTTGCACACCATGTGCGTGTCGCTTATTGGTAGTCCTTCCAAGGCGTGCACTCATTTTACACATTTTAATAAAACTGTTACGCTTCATACCAAACCTTTATTTTTTTTATTAGTATTGAAAATGCTGTACGGTCAATAAATACAGATACGATTTAATAGCTAGTAAAAGATCCAAAATTTAAAAATATAAATAAATAATCCAAAATATAGTTGTTATCAGCAGAATTCCTTAAAAAACATTTATATATTTTTTTAATATTACACACCCCTAGTAGTGGCAATAAAAGCAATAAAGTAGTTTGTGACATGAAACAAAAAGATAACACAATTTAGCAGAGTTTCTGTTGCATTGTTAATGATTGCCCTCTGAAGTCCACCATATTGAAGTGTCGTTCTAAACTGAAGTGCTTAAAATTGTACACTTCAAACCTCCCTTTAAAATGAAGGATTTTGAAGGGTACAACTGATGGACACTTTACGCATCCATGATCCTTTGCATAGGCAAGTTGTTTGATGTCACACAGAATGACAACCGGAGGCTCGGAGTTTGATTTTATCTTTAAGTGTATCATTCTATAGGCAACTACTCTAATATGTATAAATAAATCTAATACAAAAATTTTAAATTAAGAGTTTAAATGATGAAATAAACAAATTCTAAATATACAAACATACATGCATGCATTAATAAATCAATCCATAATTAAATAATAAATAAATAAGGAACTCTCATTCCTCTCCATGTAGTATTTGATGAACATAATACGTAGCATATTTCTCTTTCTTTTTCTGCATTGGAGATGAGATAACAAAGCATGACTGCTTGAATTGACTGTGAATTTTTTTGCGTTTTGTTTTTCTGAATGGATTAATACACATTGGACTTAGTGTGCAAGCTTTGGGTACCTGATGAATTTTTTTAAATATGAATACAAAAAAAAACCCATTCGAAAATTTCAGACTTAAGTGTGCAAAGGTCTTAATACTAAGACATCATAAATGAACTGTCACATAAACAAGCAAATGCACAAAGAATAATTAAAGTCATACATTTTTAAAGTCCAATTTAATACTTCTAAAGACTTTAAGGACTTTTTAAAGATGAGCACCGACTGTGTGAGTGGCCATCGCCACACATCCAATAAAAATTGGGAGTTACAAAACTGTCCTGTGCAGAGATCTAATCGGCGTAAAAAAAAGTGTTACTGACTCCACATGCACACAGGATAATTAGTTCTTTGTTCTGTTCAGTACAACTTTCAATATTACACCAACACCACAACATTTTTTTTTTTCAAATATAATTCAAGAACTTTCAAGAAGCTATGTTTGTTTTCAAGTACTTTCCAGGCCTTCAATTTGTGTCTGAATTTCAAGTACTTTCAAGAAGCATGGGAAACCTGTTTTTTACTGAAGATGTATAAAGAACTGTACTGAAACTGTGACCCAAAAACTGAACCATGAGACCGAACACCCCTAATATTAATATACTATCATTATTTGTCTTTTGTCATAGTTTTATTTGTTGTAATGTTTTACTTTATTATCATAAATGTATCTTAAAAAAATAAATCATGAATTACCCCATTCGTCCATATGCTTTACTGTAGTTTGCATCAATTCCAATGGCACGTTCACAGTCTTGAACAGCTCCAGCATAGTTTCCTAGCTTGCTGTATGCTGCAGCTCTTAAACAAAAAACAAATAAAAATAAATAAATAAAAATAATATTATGCATATAAACACATACATATATATACACATACATATATATACATACATACATATATA
>CAIGQW010021557.1:0-16083 GCA_903798125.1 Danio choprae
CTTACCCAACACTGGTTGTATAGTAATGCATCTACTACCTTCGTTAACGTTAGCTAATATACCCAGTAAAAGAAATGTTGCGGCCTTACATTTTTTTAGTTGGCTCAAATTAACTTTTCTAGTCTTCTCAACCTACATCAATCAAACAAAAAAAAAAAGTTAAGTTAAACGTTGTATAACTTAAGTTAATCAGGTTTCAACTAATTATTTTATCACTTAAAATACATTAAAGCAATGGTTCAAATTAAGTACATTATTGCTGTGTTATGAAAAAAATCAAGTATTTGTTCATCATTAACTAATAATGATTAATAAGCTATTTAACTAATGTGTTTACGAATTGAATTGTATTGTTTCCAAGCAAAAGAAACCTTTTAGGCAAATCTGATCAACAGATCAGCAATCTGATAGGTTTGTGTTGACATATTGGCATTCAGACACTTGTATTCTCATATACTTGTTCACATACTTGCATTAACATATAATACAGTTCTTGCTTTCACTGGACTGGACTGGACTGGACTGGGATCTTTTTAATGGGGCAATTTGCTTTACAACAACATCCGACAAAACACAACACACACTGTTACGGTCCCTACTTAAATACGACTCTTGATCCTAATACAACGTAACATAAATAAACAAAGGCCAATGTGCTCCAACTAAATTATTCATTAACATAATGTAATCAGCCGTGTTGGCATGGGTTTCCTTCGGGTGCTCCGGTTTCCCCCACAAGTCCAAAGACATGCGGTATAGGTGAATTGGGTAAGCTAAATTGTCCGTAGTGTATGTGTGTGAATGAGTGTGTGTGGATGTTTCCCAGAGATGGGTTGCAGCTGGAAGGGCATCCGCTGTGTAAAACATATGCTGGATAAGTTGGCGGTTCATTCCGCTGTGGCGACCCCAGATTAATAAAGGGACTAAGCCGAAAAAGAAAATGAATGAATGAATAATGTAATCAGCAAAACAATCCAAAATGACAAGAGATAGGGAGTCCAACAACATAATAAATAGCAACCAAACAAACCTAAAGCAGGTTGGGACTCCCCACTCCAAACAAACATCAAAAGGGAAGCATAAAGGAGAGCACAACAATAAAGCCCTCAGAAACTGGTGGCGTGGAGGAATGAGCGAGCGCGAGAAGTCCGCTTCCGTCTGTTTTAAAAGCCTGACGTCACCAAATCAACCAATAGAAAACTGAAAAGGGAAAAAGACAAACAAGATCCATTGAAAGTAATAATTACGAGCAGGAGTATTTTATGCGCTGTTGTTTATTTTGTGGTCTTGTAAAATACATTGTTTAGGTTTGTACTTTTATGCACATATGGACAGAAACATGAATAACAGCAGCGGGAGAAAGTTGCTGTCTTGAAAGTTTAGCATTTTATTTACCAGTAGTTTATTTTTATGTTGAACCTATATAATCATTCATGTTTTAAATCATTAAAACAGTGCTTTCCATGTGGTCAGTGTATATGAACTAATAATTGATAGAATTTACAGAAATAGTACTATATCATGTTATATCTGGTTATCAGGAATTGAGATGATGTGTATGATGAATTAAATTGTATCTTCAGCACAGATTCAACTCAGATTTACCTTACAGATCGGTAAGATATACAAATGTACAGTTCTTAAGGGCTTAAACCTTTAGGAATCGATCGTGCATGTGTGTTTTGAGAGTGTGTAGCACAGGTCAGACCGCGGGCACGACTGCTAACAGCTGTGAATGCTAAAAGCAGCATCAGAAACTGAGGGTTTGAAGGTTTCCCTCCGCAGGTTATTCTTCCACTCGGGACGGTCTGTTAAAACTGTTTGTTTGCATTTGCTGTGGTTGTTGAGAAGAGCCCCATATGATCCAGCAGCTGTGCTTATACACTCATTGCCACTGGAAATTGATTTTTTTTATGGGTGTTTGGATGAAATTGACCCACATTATATATTTTTTAATGCTGTTTACTATATTTGTTCAGGAAGTTCATAGCTTTCTCATTTATTTAGTCATTTTGACATGTTCAGTTAGATGTTCAGTGTTTTGCAAAGGCGAAAAATGTTGCATCGTTTGTTTGATTGCCATGCGAGTTAACACTTTGGAAAAACGGTCAGATAAACATGGAAAACCTTTACTGTAGCTGGTCAAACATTAAATCATCAAATGCAAAAACATCAAATGCATGAGAATTTGGAAAATTCAAGACTAAAAGTTTACATTGCAAACTGACGATCCAAGGAGAATTTGCAAATCTACTTGCTAATCTTTCTCAGTTTTTTTAATTTACGGTAAAAAAGAAAACAGTGTTTTTTGGCAACGGTTGGTGCTGTTTTTTTTTTTTATTACTGGTATTGCTAACTTGTGGGTATCAATACAAGTCGCGCACACTAAAACACACAATAAATAAGCACAATGCAATGAAATCATTATCATATACACTCACCGGCCACTTTATTAGGTACACCTTACTGGTACCGGGTTGTACCCCCTTTTGCCTTCTGAACTGCCTTAATCCTTCCTGGCAAAAATTCAACAAGGTGCTGGAAATATTCCTCAGAGATTTTGGTCCATATTGACATGATAGCATCACGCAGTTGCTGCGGATTTGTCGCCTGCACGTCCATGATGCGAATCTTCCGTTCCACCACATCTCAAAGGTGCTCTATTGGATTGAGATCTGGTGACTGTGGAGGCCATTTGAGTGCCAACTCATTGTCATGTTTAAGAAACCAGTCTGAGATGATTTACGCTTTATGACATGGCGGCGTTATCCTGCTGGAAGTAGCCATTGGACTGTGGTCATAGTTTAGAGATGCTTCTCTGCATACCTTGGTTGTAGCGAGTGGTTATTTGAGTTACTGTTGCCTTTCTATCAGCTGGAACCAGTCTGGCCATTCTCCTCTGACCTCTGGCATCAACAAGGCTTTTGCGCCCACAGAACTGCCGCTCACTGAAGCCCCAGCAACCAAGCACATAAACACATAGACATAACATCACAACGGGATGGGAACAGGGGATGTGGATATAGTCCGATGAGGGCGTCAGAAATCTGGTCCTGTAGCCAGGGGGTGCTGGTCACAGACCCGTCTTACTACACGAAAGCACAAAGGCGTGGGATGCGGGGGGTACGTAGTGATTGTCTATCTGTAGCTGTGTGTGTGTGCGTGTGTGTAAGCCTGTAGTCTCAACAGGTGTCCTTGGAACAGTGAGCAGGAATTTCAGAGAGTCTCCTTATCTTGCTGTCCGGGGGAAGTTGTTTGTCTTCAGCCGAGGCCGTCTGGCAGGAGAGTCACAGGGAAGCCGAAAGAGAAGAAAAGTTTTTTCAAATTTGGGTCAATATCTGCCAGTTTCGCAGATATTTAATGTCCGTCACAGGTCTCCAGGTCTGACCAAATCTTGTTGCAAAGCCGTTAGTTTCACCCCATTTTTTTTCTAATTTGCGCTCCAAGGCCACAGTCTGGTTTGTAACAGCTCTGCTCACCACCATTTCAATCCAGCCGGACAGCTTGGTTGGGTTTGGGGCTAACTGCCCGCTTTCATCAATCGTCGATACCCCAGGACCCCGCAATCAAAGTTCCGAATAGATAGATATCTTCAAAATCCTCGAGTGACAGAGCAGCCAGGCACACAATGCGCCACTTCTCCCACCTGTCCATCACATATCCAGCTGCGAACGTCCCCGCAGGACAGGTGCATTCCCCCGAACCCAGACTTCTCGTTGAGAAGATGGTGTCAATTGCATTCAGAGACCAGTTGATCAAATCCATAATTCCTTATTTGTTTGGAGAGCAGGGCAAGGAGAACCTCAGAGATAGTAAAAGACGAGACAAGAGGAGCCAGACAGGAGAGATATGGGAGGGAGAGGAAAAAAGTGTGACCGCCCTTGCCAAGAGCCAAAGAAGAACCCATATATATGCATCAAAGCTTAAGCGAAACCTGTTGAATTTCATTCACAATTGATGGTTTGCGAAAACAAATCATTGAAAATTGTTAACAAAGAACAAAACATAGAAGGAAATATACTTTTTATATGACCATCTGATTGATTGACTGACTGTAGTTGAACTGCACTGAAATAAATAACCAGATGTAGGATTTACTTTACCTTAAATGGCTAGCAAATTTAGCAAATAATGACTTTAAACACTTTACATTTCTGTGTATCTGCAGCTGATCAGTCGGAAGGACAAGGCCACATTTGAGAAGCTGGACTATCTGACCTCCAAAGAGGAGAATTACGCCCGGATGAGGGAATACATCCGCTCTCTCAAGATGGTGCCCTGCATCCCATACCTGGGTGAGTCTTTATCTTCATTAAACATGTCGAAAAGAAACACATCCTGACTGACCTGCTGGTCTGATGTAGTTATTGCTCAACTGTTTGCTAGTAGACGTTTAAAGTCTGTTTTTATCTTTTTTATTGGTGAATTGATTTATTTACGCTTGTTGTCCGGTCTGAGACCCACTTTACATCGTATATCAATCAGGCAGTCAAGAACATTGCTTGTTTTTTCTTTCTTTTTTTTTTTTAAAGAAATCAGATCATAAACTTGAGTTTATAATGGCGTGACAGTTTAGACAGCATGCATTGGACGAGATGTGCTCGAGATGTGCTCAAGTGTTTTGCAGTTTTGTTTTCGTGTTTATTGCCTTTTGAACTTAAGGACTGCTGATGTACATTGTATAAGCATAATGTGGTTTAGTTATTTTTTTTCCCCTTTTTACTTCATTTGCATATTTTCAATGTTGTGGAATTTGTTCCCCACAATATCAAAAATGTTATTGAATGTCGGGGTTTTTTAAAGTATTGTATCGAAGTTGGAAATTCCAGCATCGTGACAACACTAATGCAGTGTAAGGCAAGGCAAGTTTATTTATATAGCACATTTCATACCCAATGGTAATTCAAAGTACTTTACATAAACAGGAATAAAAGAAACAAGAAAATAAAAACAACAAAGATTAAAAATGATTAAAAACAGATTAAAATGTGTTAAAACAGGTTTTAAGAGAACAAAAAAGAGAAGAAAGATATAATAGTGCGATCTGTAGGACGTATCACAGTGCTCATTCAGTAAAGGCACAGCTACACAGATGTGTTTTCAGTCTGGATTTGAATGTACCTAATGTTGGAGCACATCTGATCATTTCTGGAAGCTGATTCCAGCAGCGGGGGGCGCAGTAGCTGAAGGCGGATTCACCCTGCTTTGACTGAACCCTTGGGATTTCACAATTACTTGATCCTAATGATCTGAGGGATCTGTTAGGTTTGTGTTCAGTGAGCATTTCTGTAATGTATTGAGGTCCTAGGCCATTTAGTGATTTATAGACGAGTAGTAATACTTAAAAATCTATTCTGAATGTAACTGGGAGTCAGTGTAAAGACTTGAGGACGGGTGTGATGTGCTCTGATTTTCTGGTTCTGGTCAGAATCCTGGCTGCAGCGTTTTAGATGAGCTGCAACTGTCTGACTGTCTGTTTGGGAAGGCCAGTGAGGAGGCCATTACAGTAATCCATCCTGCTGCTCATAAAAGCATGACCAAGTTTAGTGCTCTAAGTGCTCTCTGGGGACAAAGCATCTAATTATTGCAGTGTTTATGAGATGATAGTATGCTGATTTAGTTACCGCTTTGACATGACTAATGAAACTTAGATCTGACTCCAGAATCACACCAAGATTCTTGACCTTATTTTTTGTTGTTTGACCTCTAGAGCCAAGGTGCTTGAGAACCTCATCTCTGTTCCCAAATGAAATGACTTTAGTTTTCAGTGTAGTGTAATCATTATCATCTTTTGCTGGCTTCTTTCTTATCATGATTTCCTTTTATTATGAATATTTATTTCATCATTTTATGTAGTGCTTTTATCCACAGTAAGTAGGAATTTATAATATATATTTATTTCACTTTTGTAAGACGCACTCACTAAAATGTTTGGTATTTATACGATTTTTCTTTGTTTTTCAAAGATGTCTTTTTTCTTACCAAGACTGTATTTATTTGGTCAAAAGTAACAACGTTCATTTATTAATTTTCCTTCGGCTTAGTCCCCTATTTATCAGGGGTCACCACAGCGGAATGAACCGCCAACTATTCCAGCATGTGTTTTACTCAGCAGATGCCCTTCAAGCTGCAACACAGTACTGGGAAAACACCCATACACTCTTGCATACACACTACAGCCAATTTAGTTCACTCAGGTCACCTAAAGCTATATATATATATATATATATATATATATTTAATTTTTCTCAATAAAAGCAATCTGTGCAAGGTTGTTTTTAAATGTAACCTTTAATTGAAATGAAAGGACAGATTACACAAGTAATCCAACTGAAATAAAAAAAATGTAACTGAAATAAATATATAAATATATATTTTAAGACATACTTAAGACACACTCAATTTTTGAAATAATGTTTCTTGCACTTTGACCGCAAGATTAGGAAGCAAGCTAGATGATGACCAGCATATCATGCAATTCATTTACTGACCGTTTTGAATTGATCAACTAAACAACCTTTAAGGAACGCACCAGAGACAAGGCATGTTTATTATGTTTGCTACGTTAGCTGTGTTTCTGTCCAAAGATGCAAATTAAACATGTGCAAAACTGTAATATACTATAAAACATTTGCAAAATAAAGCAACATTTCCAGAGAGAATAAAATTGTCGCTTCCTCATAAACTGGTGCCAAATATCAGACAGAAAACTGTAGTTTAGTGCGGTAGGAGAAGCCACTGTGGTCTTCTTTTCATTCATTCATTTTCTTTTCAGCTTAGTCCCTTTATTAATCTGGGGTCGCCACAGCGGAATGAACCGCCAATTTATCCAGCATTTGTTTTACGCAGCGAATGCCCTTCCAGCTGCAACCCATCACTGGGAAACACCTATACACTTCCATTCACACACATACACTACGGACAATTTAGCTTACCCAATTCACCTATACTGCATGTCTTTGGACTTGTGGGGGAAACCGGAGCACCCGGAGGAAACCCACGCCAACACGGGGAGAACATGCAAACTCTACACAGAAACACCAACTGAAACAGCCGAGGCTTGAACCAGCGATCTTCTTGCTGTGTGTCGAGAGCGCTACCCACTGCGCCACCGTGCTGCCCGGTCTTCTTTTCCTTTCTAATAAATGAGTTGCGCCTAACAAGACGAAGACGAAATGCAATGTTCGCAATGCGGTGGCTTTTGGAGACGCTCTTTGGCAGCACAAACAGATGCTCTAGACAGTGCTGGAGGAAATAATAATAATATAATAATAGCATTATTGAAGCACTGTGATGACAGACTTTAGCTGAGGGATTTTAGAATGAGCAAAACAACATTTCAGATGTTTTACTATGTGGTTTGTACATAAATGCATCCCATCACACATATTTTTATCATCACATGATTTTGTAAAACAAAATTACAAAGGTCCCGGGGCCTTTCCATCATAATCTATGCGCTTTCTTTTCTTATCAGATAAAAAGTTGACCCTACTCAGTTGTGCGCACGCGGTTTTTTAATGTGCATTTTCAAAATTGATGTGTTTCTATTAAGCATTTTTTAATCCGATATTCCAAAATGCACATGGAATCGTAGCAACCGTGTCAATGAACTTGCCCATCCCTTCATAGGTCTGTGGTCCAGCATGTGGTATTTAAGTATGTAATTGTCCTGCTAGTGTCCTTAAACTGCCCGCTGGTGCTGAACAGTCAGTGTGTTGTTCTTTCTGCATCTGCTCTCTATTGTCCATTACACAGATCACTGTGGGAGGGAAACTGCTTACTGTAAACATGGACAAAATGACAGCTTGCAGCGCTCATCTTCTGCTTCATAGTCCTGTACTCTACATCGTAACCTCTTTTAGACTGGCATTGTTTTTCAACCCCTTACCAACCAATTTTAATGTGCGAATGAACCACATTTTCACTATAATGCATGTTACTAATCAGATTACATAGCTTTCATAGCTGATAAACACTTTCCTCTACAAATATCTGTCATAAAGAGACACTTTTTACAATTGAGTCATGATCGCGTCTTTTCCATACTACTTTTTATTCCATAATACTCTGTTTTAACTGGAAAAGCTTCACACTGTAGAAGTGGGTCGCTAATGCCATTTCAGTTTAATATCGACTTTAATATATTTTCCAGCCATTTACAAGGTTCTCCTCATCTGGAAAGCAATCTTAATGCCATCTTTTTTCATTGGTAACTACAGAGGTGTTTGAACGGCAAAAGATTGGGCCTGCTCTCGAATCTCCATTGAGGCCCTTGGAGCCTTCAGTTGCAGGTAAAAGTGAAAACACTGACTTTTTGTGATTTATAATGCACCGTAGTCTTAAGGGAAACACTAGATTTATGTCTGTTGCGACTGAACACAAATAAACAGTAGCTGTACAAACTTTATTGGACAATTCTGTGAATATTCAACACAACCATTCCTGCGGTTACACACACTCACTCGGCGTACAGTATATACAAAGGGGTTCAATCAAAACAGGATTCAGTCAAAAACATCATTCATGCACATATGGATGCTACATTAAAAATACACATTAATATTATTGTCCACTTGTACTGTTTGCAGAGGCTTTGCATTAATTGTGAATGTGGTAATTGAACCAATTCACATGTACATGCACATTAGCTTTGAATTGACGGAACATTGCATTAAAAATCCCTTAAATCCCTGTCATCAGCTGTAGTAGAGGTTCCTCATTTGTGCTACTAAATGTAGCCGGATTCAAACTTGCAGGCTTTCCATTCAGTTTAAGGTCATTTATTGCATCATTTAATTCGTAGTTTAGCTAATAAATTCACAATTACTGTGCAACAATGACAGATTATTATAATTTTTTCTTTTTACATGTATGTATTTGTTTTGGAGATATCCAATTACTGTTCACGTCATAGTGAATAAATGAATGTTGGAGGTAAAAAAAAATACTACCTGGTAAAACAAAATAGCATTTAGATTTAAATAACTAGTTAAGAAACAGTGATTGGATCTTTATTTCAGTGATATATATGGTTTGGCTTGTATTATGATTTTAATGATTTAAGCCAATAAAAAATAACCACAGTAAAATGTGACAGTTTTGTGGACAGTGAACAAGTCGAGTGGTGTCATTTTACCAGCATTGCCATGGCATCACGGTAGCACTATTACAGGTAGCAAGAACAATTACACACATAGAAATGTTCTGTCTCTGCTTTGTTTGAGCTGACTTTGCTTTTCTGGTGAGCATCTGCGGTTCGTGGGTAGTTAAGTATACGTGTACGAACAGAATATTGAGCTGTTTTGAACTTTGACTATGGCACACAATGGGTTCTGCTGCACTTGTAACAAACTCTGTAACAAACTGCCCGTGTGTGGCACAAGCTATTGAAATGAATGGATTTCATATCGCAGTGCTTTCTGCGTCTGGTGTGAAAGCTGCAGCATAGCTTTTTCACCCTTAGTTTTCACCCTTAGGGGACGTCTAGCTTTTACTTAGCAGTTTAGCTAGTAAATAGGAGCATTCACAATTTCTGTGCAAAATTGATATCTAAACAATGACAATTATTATTATTTTTTTTTTTTGCATGCATGCATGCATTTGTTTATGAATTATCCTGTTACTTTTTTTTTGTTTATTAAATTATACTGTTTTTGTTAATTCACGGTTTATTAATGAAAAATTCTGCCGGGTAAGAAAAAAAAGTATTTAGATTAAAATAACAAGTATCAGTGTTTGGATCTTTACTTAGTGATATAAATGATTTGCATTGATGTAAAACTTGGCCAAAAAGTAAAATCGAAAATGCTTTGTAATAATAATTTAGTATTTTATTAAATAACATAAAGTAATTTTGCTGGACATTGCTGCAACAAACTTAACTTGCGTGGAGCAAACCATTGAAATGAATGGGTTTCATATCACAGTGCTTTCCACGCCTGGTGTGAAAGCTGCAGCATAGCCTTTTTTCACCTCACATTATTGGTCGTTTTTCTCTATTGGTCAAGAAACGAAAAAGCCAGTTTTGTCTGATCACTTTCAACACCAGAATATTTGGCCCATCCCTTGTGTCAAGTTTTTACCCTTAGGGGATGTGTATATTTTAATTTGCAGCTTAGATAATACATCAGAAACATTCACAATTACTGTGCAAAATTTATATCTAAACAATGACATTTAAAATTGAATTGTCATTTGTTTTGGAGATACTTAGTTACTTTTCACTTCACAGCGAGCAAATGCAATGCAGATTATTGTTATTTGTTTATTGTAATGCATGTTATATTAACAAAAAAATACTGCCTGGTAAACAAAAATGCATTTAGATAACAACTAGTTAAGTATCAGTGATTGGATTTTTATTTCAGTGTGTCTATTTAGTGATGCATCCTAATGAAAGCTTGGCCAAAAAACAAAACCGAAAATGCTTTGCAATAATAATTCATTATTTTATTAAATAACAAAGTAATTTTATTTGAACTGCAACAAACTGCCCTTGTGTGGCACAAGCTATTAAAACGAATGGATTTCATATCACAGTGCTTTCCGCGTCTTGTGTGAAAGCTACAGCATAGGCTTTTTCAACTCACATTATTGGTCATATTTCTCTTTTGGCCAAAAAGCCAAACAGCGCCTTGCTATGCTAATGCTACAGCACTTTTTTATTGATGTAAAATAGAAAAAAAACACTCAGGTCAAGAAAAAAAATTGACATTGACCTTGACCTGAGTCTTTGGTAGACGTGCCCTTACCAGTGAAAATAGTGACTCTTATTTTGTACCAGGCAATTATACCATGCTAACAGTATTTCAAATGTTTTGAATGAATAATCCACTTCAGAAAAATCATGTTTTGCTCACTTTGCAAGGCACAACTGCAAAGTACCCAAAGCACAAATAAGGAAGAAACTTGGCACTAAATCTAAATTTAGTAGCACATATAAGAATTCTCCTCCTGCTTTTATTTGGTTTATAAGTGTGGTTTATTTATAAACTAATTTCGAGAGGATCACGTGCTTAGGATTGAACACGGCTGGCATCGCAACAGCTCTGTTTATTGCACCAATCAGACCAATACCGACACACTACAAATAACCAGAGTTTTTCACTCTAGTCATCTTCGTCTTGTAGAATCCCCCCTTTCACCCCTACTCCTTACTTTCTCCTGACTGGGCGGCACAGCGGCCCAGTGGCTAGCACTGTTGCCTCACAGCAAGAACACCACCGGTTTTGCCCCTCACCGGGCTGGTCGGCGTTTCTGTGCGGAGTTTGCATGTTCTCCCCGTGCTCACGTGGGTTTTCCCCGGGCTTCCCGGTTTCATCCCATCATCCAAAGACATTCACCATAAGTAAATCGACTTCTCAAAAATAACATCTTAAGACATATCTCAAGCACGTTCACAGCAGGGGAGTTCTCGAGACCTACCTGAGCTCAAACTCCCCTCTCGCCCTTCAAACGGGAGGGAGCCCCGGGCTCAAGGATATTCTGAGCTCAGGGCTCTCTCCCGGGACAGCATGCCAAATACACTTTATTATCAATCATCAGCTAAGTGTGAACTCTTGAATTGAACCACGTTTTCAGAAACTGGTTTAAATAGTTGCATATTAGCATCTTGCTAGTGATCTCGTAAATAAGTACATACATAAAGACTAAGATACATTTTCCTCTAAACAATGACAGAATTAGCTTTTTTTTTGCATGAAGAAAACAAAATCCCTTTAAGATGTTCACAGATCTTGCAGGGCACAATTGCAACGCACCCTTTATTGAAAGTCAACACTATAAACAGATCAAATGTATCCAGATATATCCAAACGCCTCCATTAATACACAACATATAGGGTTTTATAGCACTAATGCACTGTAAACTCAAAAATGACAGTTCTTCAAGGTTAAACCTCTTACAGTAACAATGAGTTGACCAGATACAGACGGATAATGACACAAAGCTCTTTGGCTTCCAGTTCATGTGAATCCTCCAATTTGCCATATTTTGTCTGGCTGAAGTTTTTTTTTTTTTCTAGTATTTTCCGTTGCTCTTCGTTGTCCACAAAACCCACAGACAGTCGCGTCTTCTTCATCGACTCATTGCAGTTTCATGGTTTTGTATTTGCATATGAATGACTATGAATTCTTAAAACAGTAAGTAAACAATTAATAATCAGCAAAAAAACAATGTTTCTTCTTTTCTTTTCTGTTTTTTGTGGAGTTACACTGTTAAAATATCCATAAATTAGCAGTTTTTTGTATTTTGTGATTCATGTTTTTGTTATTTTTCCCCGTTTATTTCTGCTTTTGAGTTGCATTATGGGATCTTGATCTTTCATCCAACAACTTTTAACCTCGAACAGTTAAAAAAATGACTTTCATGAACATTATTACTAGTTTAACTCCTTAACTGTTGCCCCTACTTTTTTTTTGGGCTTTGGTGCATGGAGTTAAGCTTGGTCTCACTTTAAAGAAGACACTTGTCAGATTACAGCTAAAGTAAAAAAAAAAGTCAAGTAAAACTAAAGTTATATGTGGCTTTAAGTTTCTGAAAGAAAAATTATTATATTACGCACAATATGTATTTTATAAAACTTATTTTAGGTCTGTTTTATCTGAACAAATTATATTCTAGATTTGTAGATATCTGAAAAAAGGAGCTTTCGTTATAATTTTGCTTGGCCGCAGTGCCAGACGTCACCACCAGTTGACATTCAGTTTCCATTGGTTGCCATTTGAGGGCGCCCCTATTTCTTTGTATGTTTTGAGGTATATCAACCATATATTTTCATACTTTTTACAATATTTGACAAGTAAATATAACACTCTAAAGTAGTACGGGCAGTTTTGGTGGTTTTTGATTTGAATTTAGCCTCTAAAAACAACAAAAAAAACACATGTGGATTGCTGTAGCAAAGTAATGCTTTACGAATCTGATGAAAATCCCTGTCGCAGATTAATAAATAACTGTTGCTCTGTAATATCTAACAAAAATCTGAAATGTTACGCTTTCAAATAATTGCTTCATGTAATATTATGTTTTTAAAAAATGTTACCGCATATAGTACCACAGTAAAATATGACGTTTCCAACTATATGTAGTTCATGATTAGGTTAGGAATTGCACTATAGTGAAGTAAACCTAAGCATTCCTTTATCGGGATGGTGACAGGTAAGGGGTTGCCTTAAACTGCCAGTACATTTTCTGTTATTTTACACACTTATTTCTCTAGATATTATCATTTCTTATACATTATATTATTTCAAACAACTAAAATGTCACTAAAAGTTACTTTGTTAAACTGTAGAGTTGAATTTACAACATCAAAAGTCGACAGAGCAGAGATCAACATCCCATAATGCAATTCACAACCGGAAATAAACACTTGTGAATTACGTGAAATTGTGAAACTGTTAATTACCATATGTTTTTTATAGTGTATGTTGTGCATTTTTCCTTCTAATGCAATGGTGTCCTAATGGAAAGTGTTGGGATTTGGTCGGATCATCATGGTGACCTTCTTCAGGGAATAGGATCCTCCGCGAAACTCTGCCCAGTAGACCCCGTCCTGATATCGGCTGCGGTAATGTCCACCACGGTACCACACGCCGTTCAGATTGGAGTGAGCGCAGGCGTTGTACCACCAGCCGCCCTTCTGATAGTGCGCACAGTTTCCTGGAGGAGAGAAAGTGACATGTTTCATTCAGTCATTCATTTTACTTCGGCTTAGTCTCTTATACAGTATATCAGGGGTTGCCACAGCGGAATGAACTGCCAACTATTCCAGCATATACTGTGCTGTGCTGTACTGTGGCCTCACAGCAAGAAGGTCGCTGGTTCGAGCCTCGGCTGGGTCAGTTGGCATTTCTGTGTGGAGTTTGCATGTTCTCCCTGTGTTGGTGTGGGTTTCCTCCGGGTGCTCCGGTTTCCCCCACAAGTCTAAAGACATGCGGTATAGGTGAATTTGGTAAGCTAAATTGTCCATAGTGTATGTGTGTGTGAATGAGTGTGTGTGGATGTTTCCCAGTGATGGGTTGCAGCTGGAAGGGCATCCGCTGCGTAAAACATAAACGTATTTTTGTTTACTATTTAAACTGGACTTCTATTCATAATTATTAAATTATTTGTATATGTTATTTCTATTATATATATTTATTTTATTATATTTATATTTTATTTTATATTATATTTATATTTTATTTTCTATTATATTTATATTTTATTCTCTCTATATTTTTCTACATTTATATTTTATGTCTAATATTATCATTATTAATATTTATTCAGCAAATCACTACCGGTCAAAAGTTTGGTGTCAGTAGGATGTTTAAATGTTTTATAATAAGCTTCTCCTGCTCACCACGGCTGCGTTCATATCATCAAAAGTACAGTACAAATTGTACAATTGTGAAATGTTATTGCACATTGCACTGTTCACAAGTAGTGTAATATAATTCAATATAATTATAATATAATCATTTATTCCAGTGATTTTAATGATGAATTTTCAGCTTCATTACTCCAGTCGTCAGAGTCACATGATCTTTCAGAAAGTAACTCTAATATTAATTATTATTGCTATTATTACTATTATTAATATTATTATTATAATGTAATAGTGTATAAGTCAAGTCAAGTCAAGTCGAGCTTTATTGTCATTCCGCTACATGTGTGGACATAGAGAGGAACTAAATATCGTGTCTCGCAGGACAAACGGTGCTACATGGATTAATCATAAACACAAACACAACACTGGACATAAGAGCTATTATTAAAAACACCTATGCATAACTAACATATATTATAAAATAGAATCAAATACTTAAACTATGCACATAAGACAGGCTATACAAGTACTTTTACACGAGACTGAACAATGTTGTGCAGGATATTGTGCAAAAAAAAAGGTATTTAAGGTCTAATATTGTGCAAGAGGTGTTTAAGGTTGAAGCAAGCAGTGCAACATGAGTGTGGTACATTTATAGTAAACATTGAGTCCTTGTAAGGTGGAGTTTAGAGAAAGTGTCAGGTGCATGAGAGAGAAGAGTGTTTCTACAGGTGGTTTGTCACTAAAAGCAATAATGACTGGAGTAATGATTTCATTTGAAACTACATACAATAAGAAAGCAGTTATTCATTCATTCATTTTCCTTTCGGCTTAGTCCCTTTATTAATCTGGGGTCGCCACAGCGGAATGAACCGCCAACTTATCCAGCATATGTTTTACGCAGCGGATGCCCTTCCAGCTGCAACCCATCACTGGGAAACATCCATACACGCTCATTCACACACATACACTACAGACAATTTAGCTTACCCAAGTCACCTATAGCGCATGTCTTTGGACTTGTGGGGGAAACCGGAGCACCCGGAGGAAACCCACGCCAACACGGGGAGAACATGCAAACTCCACACAGAAACGCCAACTGACCCAGCCGAGGCTCGAACCAGTGACCTTCTTGCTGTGAGGCGATTGTGCTACCCACTGCGCCACCGTGAGGCCTAGCAGTTATTTAAATGCATTTAATAAATGCAGCTTTGATGAACAGAATAATTTTCTTTAGTAAAAAAAAAACTGACCCCAACTTTTAGTGTGTAGTGTGTGTGTGTATGTATATATATGTGTGTGTGTGTAATGCATTATGTGTAATAACAGCCCTATATATTACAGACTATCGACATAAATGGTTACAAATAACTTGTAATGCTCGAATGAAAGATAAAGTAGTGTTACTTTTTCCGGTGCCGGACTGATACCTGTGTAAGCGTCATGATCTCGGTCCAGGGTGGTGAACTGTTTCCCGTTGTGCCAGGTCATTGAATCGCCAGCGTTGCCATGGTAACGACCCACCCTCATCTTGTAGAAATCTGCCTCTGGCTCCAGGCGGAAGCTGGCGTATTCAGCGAAGGTCTTGCGGCCGCTCCAGTCCTCCAGCGTCACCAGCAGCTTATAGTTGCCCTGATTGGTCAGCCAGTAGATGTTCTCCAGGCCCAGCCAGTATTCGCCATCAATGTTCCCAAACCCTTGCTGAGACACAAAAGAGATCATCAGACCAGCTCTCACAGTTTCAGTAGCTCGAGGAAACAACAAT
>CAIGQW010021558.1:0-10103 GCA_903798125.1 Danio choprae
ATATATATATATATATATATATATATATATATATATATATATAAGCATATCGTTTGTTACAGTACCATCTATACAGGCGCAATGAACGTGGTGTGATCAACAGCTCGATTTTCAGCGTTTGGGATGATTTGGCCGAATTGGGACGCCTGAATGAGTAGCTGAATGCTCTTGACTTTTGATGCAAGACGCACTAAAATTTCGAAGGCTCTCGTGTTGATTTGGAGAGGAATTGCACTTTAGAGACGGTGAGCAGCTGAGAAACACACACTTTGATTTCTTTCTTTTTTGTTGTTGTTGTATGGCACATATTATAAAAGATGCTCTCAGATGAATGTAAATAATGAGGAGACAAGAGGCTCTTAAAATGGCGGTGGGGAACATCGGGTCTTATTCTTTGTTGCGCCCGTTGAGGGGCCAGCTAAATGGGAGTTGTTGCTAAATACTGAGAGACAATTAAATGTTAAAGCTGCCACTGTACATGAGAAAGTCAATAAAGTGAGCTCCCCTTTGTTTCATTTTCAGCTTATTGATCGTAGCAATAATCTCTTGTATCATTCCCCATAAGCCTTGTGAAAACCTGACCTTGGAATGGACAGTCTGTGTGTGTGTGTGTGTGATTCCAGCGTGGTCCCGGTAAACCCACAGAAGTATAAGTGAGAGCAATCACACGCAGTTGATCAGAGCACAGTTCTTTGGGGCATGCTCCATTTCCCACATCTCCCCATCACCGTTATTTGTTTCATAAAGCCTTCATCATAAATACTTCAAATGGATCTTCATTATATTTCATGGGATGCTACTGAATTGCATAAAGGCTCGTCTCAGGTCCACACATTCACATAGTGAAGCAATGCCATTAGGCACTAAAGCAATTAAATTAGCAAATGTCTCTATCAGGTGTGAACTCTGAAAACAATCATTTATGTTAATCGGGGTGTGCTTCAAAGCAGAGGTGGCTTAACCAAATGCAAAAGAGTTTAAAGGTGCAGTTTGCTGCCAAAAAACAAGCATATTTTAAGCAACTCTTTGACCTTGACATACAGTCATGAAAATGAATTTAGCTTATTTTTGTTTTATTTGTTAGGAAAAGGCATCTTAGCCTGTTTTATTGCAAAAACAACTAAAAAATGTACATTGTGCAAAATGGGTTTTTCTTTTAATTTTACAATTGACATTTACCCACCCTTGCCTGAAAGGAATAAGATAAGACGACAAACAAATTCTCTCTAATGTTGTCTTCTGAGTTCTCTTAGAATTTTAGTTAAAGAGGAGAGTTGTGCCCTTGTCAAAACAATACATTCACTGGGTTCTATACAGAAACAAGTGGTTAGTGATCATTTCGAAAACAGAATCACTTGAAGAAATAATGCTTCTCTGAGGAAAAATACTTTTTTTTAAATTGGACAACTCCTTTGACGACAGCCATTTTGAAACAATGCCTCATATCCTTCGTATGCCTGAGATTTGAAATGTATTCGGCCAAAAGTCAGATTACAAAAAAAATTAATATTTAACAGTTTCATATTTTTGTATTTAAATTCCTAAAAATCTTATTTGAATAAAAATTCCAATGAATGCATTCCACACATTAGACCAACATAAACAAAGCAATAATAATGCATAAATAATATAGCAATAGGAATAATTTCATCACATTATACAGTTAACAATGACATGTAATTTATGTCTTGAGTTTCCAAACCTTTTCTACAAATGCCATGTCAATGTGTACTACGTAGCAATAAGTCTGAAATCAGAACGTGTTATGCAAAGAATCTTTGTCCACAACGTCTGGTAAAATTGAGATAAATTGGTCAACGTGAACTTTCACTTTGCTTTGGCTTTTCATTTACATACACTACATAAACATTATTAAACCTGCAACATTCAAAATTCTCCAGAGGGATGCCCGGCTCATCAACAAACTGTCAAAAGAGCCTACGACTTTATTCAAAGCTTAATAGATATTCACTGTCACTAGTCAAAGGGTGGATTCAATTGACCTAAGCCCAGCGCACAGAAAAATCCGGAAAGAGATTAAGCGAATTTATCACATACTCTGACCGCTTCTCAAGAGCCAGCCGAGCTGCAGGAGAGTGTGATGGGGGCCAAGAGGAGAAGGGCTCTTACCCACAATCACCCGAGCCACAGGGCCAATTTACCAGTTCTCTAGCAGAGGAGAAGGATTAGAGAAGACGAGGAGAAAAAGTCCTCTTTAAATGACTTGCCTGCATTAAAGCACGCTGGATTGTATTAGAAGATAAACTAGCGAGGAAATTACCAAGAAAATAAATCAGACTTTATCATACATCTTTTGATTTGCCGTTTTTCACTCTCACCACCGCTTGAATGGTGAAGTACTGTAAATGTTTACCGGCATCACAAAAGTAAACGCGGTGTTAATGAGCTGTCTTAATGACTTGACGTCATACTAATTGAATATGCTGCCTTAAAGATGTCTTTATTAGTGCAATTAGAACAGAATGCTTATCCAGTTGTAAATGCCTGCAAACCTTACTCTTATAACACACTACATGCTATTACTCATGGCCACCAGAATTTGCATAATTCAAACAAAGCTCTCCGATGCATCCCCAAATGGCATTATAATCATCCCAAAAGATCCCTCTTGAAGCTTCTTGACAGGATGGCATGTTCAAAGCTCATCAATCCATGACAGGGGGATGTAGGCCAGAGAGCTGGGCGTCTACAGGGACCATCATTAACACACTGGCAGGAATCAGCTACAGGTTAACTATGTTGACTATAGCAAACCACAGGCTACAAAACATGCTGCGTTTTGATGACAGATTTTTTTTGCAAGGGAATTTTGGCATGGAATCAATAGTTTTTTTCTGCAGGGTTTGCATATTGATTATAGCTCATATCTAACAACCTGTTCAAGCATTCTGTTTTAGGTGATCGGATCAAAAAACGAGAGTGGTAAATAGCACATTGTGATCTGGTGCAAAGCACATTGTGATCTGACCACTGTGACCACATCCATGGCATTTGTAATGTAAATGCTAATCGTCTTGATGCATTCAAATGACATGGGCTGTCTGCTCACCTTTCTCAAACAATAAAAATACTAAAAGAGAGAAGAAAAAAAAATCAATTACATTTGAATTCACCTAGAATTTAACATAATTCAGTGAATTTCAAAATCAATTAAAATACACCCCTCTTCTTATGACTTCTATTCTTTATGATGGGTAAGCTGTGGATAGATGACTCCTTCACCTCTGTTCTGTCAAAAGCCTACGCTGGTTTTCATTTTTGTCTTTTATTTAAACCTCAACATTCTAAGATCTAATGCTGTGTCTCTGGAAGAGGGTGATCTAAACCATTTTCAATATCAAAGCTTTTGTAATCTGATTGTTAGCCTACACATTTCACATCATTTTCTTTTGACCGTGCTTTCATTTTTAGTATATATAAATATATGCGTTTTTTCTTTTCTTTTGAAATAAAATTATAAAATTAGACCCTTTGGGTAAGGTCTCCCACAGACCGCCCAAAGAAGCATGTTGTTACTAGTAAATAGTTTTTAATTTTAGTTTTTAATCAACATTTCCGTTTATTATATTTCAGACATCTTCAGTTTTCATTAAAACCTACAGACAGTGTGAAATGATTCAGCTTGCATTTGCAAAGTGTTGCTATTATGACACTGATTACAGTTACGTATGTAGATATTTGTATGCTTTTATATAAGTCAAAGAATAAATGCACCTTTTAAAAAAAAAAAAGTCAACTAGCCTATAACCACTCGATTAGTAAACATTTCAGATTTTTTTTTTATAACAAAACACCATTTAATGCACCACCATTCTACACATGCCGAACATTTATAAATACGTTAACCATTAAAAAGTAAATGCTCATTATTCTTAAGGGAGTCGAAATATATATTTATAAAAAGTGTAAAAATTAATCAAAGATCATTCCTTCGAAATCCTCTCACACTCATAGGATTCAAATTTAAGATGCATATCACAAGCAGGTGGTAACGATAATATGTACAGGATTAAACAGTAATTTAATACGTAAGATGGATATTTAAAAGGCCTAAAGCTAAATTGATTACAAATGTAGGACAGTTGCGATACCTGAATGAATGTGTGAAACTGGCACAGCTGAGACTCGGCAAGGGTTAGTTTTCTCTGCAGAGATTCCAGAGTCTGAGAGCTCTGCTCGGTCAAAGCATGCATTTGTTGAGATGCCGTCTGTTCCAGCTCAGTCATGGCCTGATCACGCTCGGCTATCCGTGCCTGCAGGACGCTTACTCTTTGCTCCTGGGAATATGCACACAGAAATCACTAATACCATCTAAACAAGCACACTTAATAACATTTCTTTCAATCATGTCATGATTTAGGAAAATGTCTTTATATAAAAAATACATGGATACTATAGATCAGGGCAATCTGTCCATTTCTGCATGCACAAAACATTTAAGAACAATTGCTAATTAATTTTACTCCAATTCCCTTATCACTTGAGGTGTAACAAAATGATCATATAATAGAATGTTGGGAATAAGTATGAAGGTGTCATTTATAAATGAAAATTTCAACAGTTTTACGCAATCTGTGGCAGTTACCACGATGCTGGTGCCTCTGTTTTATTGTTATAAATAATCATGAATGATTTTCCATTTCAATTTGCTGGGATGCAATGATTTTACGCGTGAGGAAAGCGGTCTGCGATTTTCTTGGTCAAGTGGAAAAATGTGGTGTTATTGCTAAATCTCAATGTGTAAAAAATCACTTATTATTTGAACTGAGAAAAAAAAACCTGTATTTTAAAGCAAAGCTGATTTTGTCCATTTAACATGTGTAAATCTGTGTGCATGCTCTGTTTAAATCTGTGTTTCTTATTTGTCATGTCTAATAAATTACATAAATGACATACTTTAACATGTTACCGCTTGCTACAGCAATAGATATATAGTAAAACAATAGAATGGAACCACAGATCAATGGAATACTTTTAAACTGGGGCAAAGTACGGCAGTGAGGCCAAACATCAAACAAGACTGATGGTAATTAGGTGAATAATAATAATAAAAAAAAAATGAAGGACCAAAACGAGTGCTTTGTTTGTTAATATTTGATGGAAATATATCAATGCAGATAGTCAACGCTCTTGCACCTTTTTCTGAAGCTCGTCTTTGAGTTTTCGGCTGCTCGTCTCCTGCTGGTTTTTTTCTGCAGTGGCAACTGTCAATCTTCTCTTGAGAGAGTCGACAAGAGCTTTCCGGTTAGTTGACTCATCAGAGAGTGATTTTATCTAACAAAGAGAAGCAATTGTTATTAAATAGGACCGGGGCCACTAAGACCCGAAAATTCAATTACTTCAATATTTTTAAACAGACAGTGAAATGTGGATGTCTGGGAAGTTCAGATTCAGGATGAGTGACACGATCAATAACGGCAGAGAGAATAATTAATTCCAGGTTGCTTCAAGGCTGTTGCCATGGCTAGTGCACTATATATCTGTTGTTTGAGCAGGACGTACTTTCTTCTCAAAGTCTTCAGTCACTGTTCTGTGGTTCCTCTCAGAGTCCTGGCATATCTTTAGTCTGCTCCTGAGATCTTCCACCAGCTGCCTTTTCATCGTTACATCCCTCTCTAAAACACCAATCCTGTGTGCGCATTAATATTTACAGTATTAGTGTTTATCTTTTGTTTTTGTTTTTCATGTCAAGAATGGAACGTGGACTCGATCACTTTAAAAATTAACAAATAGAAATGAATAATTGAACATGGAGAAAACAAATAAAACGCCAGCAGTCTTGTAACCAGATTCCTCCTAAATAGTTGAAACATCTCTGCATCTGCAAGATAGAAAAGCGTTGGAATATGTTAACATTTGAGGGCTGTTTTACAGACTGCCTCCTTGACCAGAGCCGCTGTAATGATGAGTAAAGGTCCTTTTTAAATAAATATCCTCAAATTCCGGAGAGAGAGAGAGAGAGAGAGAGAGAGAGAGAGAGAGTGCCTGCAGCAAATGCACCGAATAAATGTGAGAGCTTCTTATTGGAGTGACATTAAATTAAATAAGACCGGGTGGCCTGGGGAAACGGAGTCAGGTTACCCAATAGCCATTAATGAGAAAAGCCATATTGACCCCGCTGTAGAGTGGACGGAGCCGTTTCTCCTGTTGACTTACAGCTGTGCGTCTCCCATCCTCCCCCACTTCACTCCATCTTCTTCAAAGCTCAAGAGAGCAAATGGCAATTAGATCTATAACATTTATTTTAGGGGTGCATGCGCCTAAAAAGAATAGCGGGATGGTGATACTGATGATCAGCGTGAGCCTCGGAACAGCCCGTCTATGGATGCTAGGCTCGCTAAACCGATTGAACGCCTTACTTTGTGCTTTGTCTCTTTGGTGCTAGATTGCTAATTCAAAATGCATTTTGGATGCTAATACAGTTGTAAGTGCTTTCATAGATCATGGATGTGCAGTTTGCAGTCGAAAACAAAGGAGATGAATGCATTTATGATATGGAAAGACAACAGGCGGCACATGAAAGGCAGGCCTTTATGAATAAGGCAGAGACCTCTGCGCCGGATATTGACTCAGGACATGGCAGCATGCTTTGAAATTCACTTTTTTTGAAGGCAGTGCAGCAGATGTATTTTTTACAGCGTCTAGACATGTATTTCATTTAAACAAGCTGCGTGGCGTAAGGCGGCTGCCGCTCACAGGGACTCCTCATCTGTGATTTCACATGTTGTCACAGACTGGCGTGAAACCTCAGAGTTTTGGCTGTCAGCGTACGCACGCTGCGACATTCACATACTTCTAAGCCTGTACATTCGGGGGGAAAAAAACAGCTACTCTCAATTCATACTTTTGTTTTGCAGTAGAAATGCGAACATACTTAAAACAAGATCAATTTTCCCCCAAAATAATGCATGTGCTTTACTGGATCAATTTCACAGACTGTAATGACACATTTCCAACATCGCAATACCTTTTTAATATTTGACTTTGTTTTATATTACCAAGGCAATAAATAACAATAAATCAATTACAAATAAAAATAACATTATGGATGGATCACTGAAATCAATCTTTTTGTTTTTAAATGCTGTCATGATTTTTCTCTTAGAGCACATTGGAATAAAACAATTTCTCCACTGCAGACATTTACTCAACTATGACAGCTTTTGAGGACTCTTCAAGAGGAAACATTTCTAATTTATATCAATAATATCAATTCAATTAAAAAAGAGCATTGATTCTAATAATGACTGAAAAAGGGATGGAAAATTGTCCTTTTGTCCTTTTCATAGAATCGTGGATTTGTTTGTTTTTCCAATGTATTGGTTTGAGGAAAAAAGTAAATGCAAAAATGTTGTTTGCTGTCATTCCCCATTTACTGCTATAGAAGTTTACCCAGCTATGGAGACTTCTACTCATGACAAACGTGAAACCTCACTCACTAAATGTATTATTTATTATAACAGCCGCCACCCCCGCCAACCCCCCCCCACTGAGAGGGCTCGAAAGTGATGCGAAGAGAAAGAAGGAAACAAAAAGGACAGCGAGACGGCGACCGGTTAACACAACGGACTGTCAGAATCGGCACCCAGGGCAAGACATCATCCTATGACAAAAGCGCATAACTGCTTGCTACGGAAATTACACCTCCTCTCACTTTCTCTGGAGCTTGCTGCCAGAATCTCTACATACACGCAGCTCCTCCATGCTTTTCAAAATCGACGAATGCTGTTGAAGTCTGCCACATGGTGGAATCAGACACTGCAAATGTGACCCCTAGCATGAGAAAGAGAGGGCGAAGAAGTAAGAATACCTCAAGACTAAGAAGGAAAGAGAGGAGATAGAGAGCATTTACCTCTCGTGCAGTTCCTTCAGTGTCTGATCTCTTTCATCTAACTGAGCCCTCAGGCTCTTGTTAGCAGCAGTGTGTTTGCTCATCTCACTGCTGGCACTCTGTGGAGAGAAAGAGTCACACATTTATCCTATCATCTGATATCCCATCGTGCAGGACTCATTTAAGAATATTGAGCCGTCGGGATGCTTAATGAGGATGCTGTTTCACATCTGCTTCACAGAAATATACACATCTACATATGTCCTGTACATCGCCTTTAGTTTCCTTCATAGGACAATGATGGAACTTTAAAAAAAAGATCAGTTGGCTTATATTGTTTTTAAGAGCATGTGCATTTTCTTATATTTTTTGAGTGTACATATATTTACTTAGAGGCTACAAGATTGCATTTAGATTACTTTTGTGGTAAACCTTATCTGAATTCACATATACTAAATTAGGGTAATCTAGTACTGTTTTGTCAGATGCAAAGAAAAAATAGATTCCATTCTTTATCAATGTAATGTATGGATAGCGGCCTCACAGTGGCGCAGTGGGTAGCACGTTCGCCTCACAGCAAGAAGGTCGCTGGTTCGAGCCTCGGCTGGGTCAGTTGGCGTTTCTGTGTGGAGTTTGCATGTTCTCCCTGTGTTGGCGTGGGTTTCCTCCGGGTGCTCCGGTTTCCCCCACAAGTCCAAAGACATGCGGTATAGGTGAATTGGGTAGACTAAATTGTCCGTAGGGTATGAGTGTGAATGGGTGTGTATGGATGTTTCCCAGAGATGGGTTGCAGCTGGAAGGGCATCCGCTGCGTAAAACATATGCTGGATAAGTTGGCGGTTCATTCCGCTGTGGCGACCACGGATTAATAAAGGGACTAAGCCGAAATGAAAATGAATGAATGAATGAATGAATGTATGGATAGTTAATATTTCAAAATACTAATACACATATACCTTACCGTTAGTGTTTGCTGATAGGAACACTGAATAAACACAAATCACAACTTATGATTTTAAAACATATACTTAAAATGAACTAATTTAGACCACATTGCAAAAAACAAAATTAACATAAAATTAACAGCAATAACACTGCTACATCAAATATTTTAACTAAACACACATGCACACGCACACAAAGCGCATATGACAGTATCAATGAAAAATGTCAAACAACTGCAACATTGCAAACGAGAAGAAGCACAAAGAATAACCAATAAGTGGCAAGTTTATTATCAAAACAATTAAGGTTTAAAAAAAGAAAAATCTGGATAATCGTTAACACTAGTTTAAGAACCAATTCTCCCTATTAACCAGTGGCTTATTCCGCACAATCTTATTATACAGCCCTAATCCTACCCAACACCTAAACCGAACAATCTTGATAACTATTAATGAGCAGCAAATTAGGAGTTTATTTAGCTAAAAGTCATAGTTAATGGTTGGTTAATATCGAGAACTGTATTAAATAAAGTGTGACCGGATAGTCGATTAATTGTGAACAACTTACTGCCATTGCACAAATAATATCTATTCATATAATCTAAAAAAATTAACCGCAGACCTAATACAAGTCTTTTTTTTATTATTCTAATTACAAGTACTTGATGTTTGGAAATTTTATTACATGATTACTAGACAGTTCTGGTTTTATGATATCTTTAAAAAAAAATCCTTATAACATTAAACGGTCATTTTTGAAGATAAAAAAATCCACTGTAGCAAAATACAGGAAGCACTTTTGTAATCATGACCACAAAAACATGAATTTAACAAAACTAAACAACAATAATCGTATTTATTTACTTTTTTGCCCCACTGTATATTTATATATTTATCATTTCTAGCATTACTCATTATGCTGGGTTTTGATCTATTTAGTGGCACATTTGTTCAACCTCTGTGAATGTGTGTCAAGGTAAGAGGCACACGCACAGAGCGTCTGAAAAACTCAGAGGACAGGTTGAGTTGGTGGGATGCCTGTGATCATGTGAATGATGGATATTTGTATGTGCACCTTGTCTTTAGTTGAAAGGAATAGAGGACTCGTTTATGTAGCACACATCCTGACTGTATCTCACACACACCCACACACACTCCTGTCTCATGAACATGACACTACCATTGAGGCCAACACAGAAATATAAAGAGCACTGCCAGACCCCATTTATCAGTTTGCTGATTTAAAAAAAAAAAAAAAAAAACTACTTTCATCAACTTATTTACAAAAAGATGAATATGCATTTTCT
>CAIGQW010021567.1:0-10677 GCA_903798125.1 Danio choprae
TATCATTACTCCAAGCTAGACATATGCTGATATCTTAATAATAAATGCACAATATGGATCAAATGGGCACTTCAAATACCAATAATAATTATTTAAACCTTTAAGAGTCCTTTTTAAGAATATGGCAGCGGTTTTTCATCACAGTACCAAATAAGTGAAGAACATTTTCGTACAGAAAAATACATTTTCCTTGTTCTTAAGGCTTCCATAAATGAGTCCAAATTATTATTACGAATAATACAAATTTCAGTAATCTTTAATTGATATTTCTATTTGTATATTTCAATGTCAAAATAGCTGTACTTTAACCAGCACGAAAAGTAAACACACAACTGGAGTCCTGGTTTATGGACTTTACATATCAATGTTTATTTTGTACAGTAGCATAATGGATCTACATTCAGCAGCATGTCACATTTGCCATGAGTAGATATGCAAAAACAACAAAACATGTTGTGCGTGCGTGCGCGTACGTGTGTGTGTTAGTAGCACACAGAGAACTTTGTAACTGCATTTGTGTGTGACTTATTCATCAATGCAGAAAGGTTGAATGAACTCCATAACAAGTAAACTTCCTGGTTCAGTCTTACTGTGGTATTTGTGACTGTCACTGCTTCAAGTTGTTATTCGTCATTGTCCTGTGTTTATCTGACATCTAATGCTGTACATCCGATTGAAACTGTTTCTGCAATGAGGGAAAAAAGTAGGGACTTTGGGAACTCATTAGATTGTTGGAAGATGGCTGTTCCTAACAAAATGGAGGAAGATTTGAATGCCAGTTTGCACTCAGTTATGGAGCAGTACAGTCCACCGGAATCACCGTCAGCACTCTTTGGTGTAGAATGTTTTCAGATGAACTATTATGATGAGAATAAGGAACTACATTTTACAGACTGAATCGTATGGTATTTGTTGTCAGGTCAGAAACAAGACATGCACTCATAGCTCCGCCTAAAGGCATCCCATGGGACAGGAAGTAAAGAAAAGTCATTTTGAATGGGGAGAGAAGGTATATGATTGGTGCATGATTAAATATTTTGAGGGCAAGTGATTTCAAAATTAATGAAATGCACAGGTATATTGATTATAACAAACAATACTATATACAAATATAAAATAAGACATTTTGATTTCATATCGACTTTAAGGAGAAACATGTGAGACAATGAGCTATGACTCCGAAAGCATCACTCTCCATGCCCCAATATTTAGATAAAAAGTCACCTCTCTGCATATAATGCTAGTGTACAGAATGTCTAGTGTTTTATATTTTTTATTATTTTTTTTTATTAAGTTTCCAAAAGTAAACATAACAGTAACCCATGTGTCAGCTGTCGGTGAATCACTGCAGCTCTATCAAATCAGTGTAGATATCCAGGATGAGTGCATGCACACAGCATTCTTAAATAGGCCACAAGATCAGTCACAGAATAACTTGTGCAAATATGCCTTAAATGTGACCAGTGGACATTCATGTTACTCATGACATTTATCATGAATATTAATTGCAAACACTTACCCATTTATATTTTAATATTTCTATTTTATATATTTTGTGTAATTTTATCTAATTAATCATCATCTGTCTACTCTTTAGTCACTCACATTTTTAATTTTGATTTTTAATTATTTTATTTAATCTATAAATGATTTTTTTCTAGTCGCTCATCTATTTTATCTTTTTATACAATTATTGCTAAAACATTTGAACATACATGTTAATTAGAAATTACATATTTATAATGGGGCCTCACAGTGGCGCAGTGGGTAGCACGTTCGCCTCACAGCAAGAAGGTCGTTGGTTGGAGCCTCGGCTCGGTCAGTTGGCGTTTCTGTGTGGAGTTTGCATGTTCTCCCTGTGTTGGCGTGGGTTTCCTCCGGGTGCTCCGGTTTCCCCCACAAGTCCAAAAACATGCGGTACAGGTGAATTGGGTAAGCTAAATTGTCCGTAGTGTATGAGTGTGAATGGGTGTGTATGGATGTTTCCCAGAGATGGGTTGCAGCTGGAAGGGCATCCGCTGCGTAAAACATATGCTGGATAAGTTGGCGGTTCATTCCGCTGTGGCGACCCCAGATTAATAAAGGGACTAAGCCGAAAAGAAAATGAATGAATGAATGAATATTTATAATGGTTGGAAGATATATGTAAACTGCCAAGTTGGGGTGACTGTAAAACTGTGTTATTAATTAGTAGCACTGATAACTAACTGATAAAACTAACTGATAAACCTTAATCTTAGCCTGGAGCAGACTAGCTGCAAAGAGTAAATATCTGTAGTAACATAATAATTAATTTAATTTAACTTAATTTAGCCTGCTTTTATGCAACCGAGTCAGGGCTTAATTAAACCTGGGGCCTGTACCATGAAGCTGGATTAGCAGGTTAGCCGGTTAAGTGTCAGTTTAGTTTGCATCAATCTTGAGTTTTATGTAACATGAAGGCAGCTGGACTTTAATCACTCTTTGTTGCCATGGTATTATGGAGCAGCTGAGCTGAGCTACTATCGTGGTACCTAAAACCCATAATTGTTGCAAACTGAACTGAAATTGAGCTAATCTGGCTTCATGGTACAACGCTTAAAAATCCCATCTTAATCCCTTATCTTGCTTTTCTCAAGTAGAAGATGCATAAGCAACAACAAAATCAGACTACGCAAACACTAACGAACATCAATATACTGACAAAGAGGAAGTGAAATAAAGGGGTATATAAAAGTGAAGAGGAAATTATTGACAAGTGAGACTTATAAACCAAACGACCAGTGCACCCGTGATAGCAAATAAAAGCAGATGGCAGTAATCTATAACACAGAAAACAGTAGGGGAGAGCAGAAACAAGTGACACGGTAACAGTTTATGCATTCCAAGCAAACAGATTGGAGTGTCTGTTTACAACAACAATGTGCAGTTGAAAAGTATCTATGTAGCTAATTCTGGGGCAGTTCTCTGACTGTCTACAGTCTTGGTTAAATAATGAATAAAAAAATAAAAATTAAAATGATGTGCATAAGAAACATGCTACAGTAAGTGAAGATGTTTGTTTATCTGAAAAACAATGCTAATGTCAGTTGTTCTGCTTTGAAAATGTGCGTTCTGTGTTGGAACGTCTGTCTTTGTTTTGGTACCTTTAACCCACCCAGTGCCAGTTTAGCCAATTATATTTCAGCAGCCTGGGTTGCCTTGGTGGAAAACAGCATATTACATTCATTCAGTCAGTCATGAAGGCTTTCAAAGTATGCATCCGCGTCTGAAAATGCAACCTCCAGTCAACAATAGCAGTCTCATTAATTAGCAAATAATATAAATATCACAAACAAAAACAATAGGTGAGCAGGTTGCATTGTGACACCGTGTCCTAACAACATGCAACGTGACAAGATTTGCATTAATAAGAAATTTGGTTGTTTGCACCAGATGCAAAATGACAGAAACATATAGCCATTCAGAAGCACAGAATACTGCACACATTGCACTCCAACAAAACAGTAAGGTTTAAAATCTAATTAATACATATTAAAACTCTTTAACATTATTAAATGTAACGTTACATGCTGATATTTGTTGGAGAGTCAAAAAAAAACCTGTTTGTTTTCAAGATCTGGGGTAAAGTATCTGCTGCTTTTATTATGACAATAAATGTCACATTAAATGCAATACATGTTTCGTGTTGTTCACAGCCTAAGATTTTCACTGTTGGCACCATTGAAACCAACGTTTAGCATTGGGATAAGTTACCAAAGGTTTGACTATAGCAGCCTGACCATGTATATTGACCCTGTGAAGCTCCCGACAAACAGTGTTGGTGGAAACAGTAGAGTTGAGGATATTTAATTCTGCAATGAGTTGTGCAGCTGTGCTTTTATGTTTTTTCGATACAGTCCAGGTTAACACCCGGACATTTCCTTTCAGACAGCTTCCTTTTGCGTCCACAGTTACTCCTGTTGGATGTGGTTCTTGGTGGTATGCTGACATTGCCCTGGCTCTTGATACATTACAAAGACTTGCTGTCTTTGACACGGATGCGCCAGCGAAACACGCACCAATAATTTTTCCTTTTTTGAACTCTGATATGTCACCCATAATGTGGGTGGGTTTTTCGTGGTGCGAAAAAAGGTGGGATTAAACAAGATGATTAGACATTTAAAAAAACCAAGCAATTGGTCCATATTTTAAATATCTGTAAAGGTCATGTTTTTGTCTTCGATTGGTCTCACATAGTCACGTGATGTAATTTCGCAGGTCAGGGTTCATGGAATAAATGGTGTATGAATGGAAGTCTATGGGGCGAAAAGTGCAATGTGACCACAGCCTTACTGGTGGAATGTGCAATCAATGAAGATTGGTCACCAGGCTGGTCAAATTTAGCCATGAAACCTCCAACACTAAATTGGCTGGTGTTTCAGTTTGATATATTTGTCACTTACTGTCTGGAGTAGTTTCAGTATCTTCATAACTGGATGGGGTAAAATTGATATCTCTTGTTTGTACTTTAAAATAAAGCCAACTTAAACTTGAGTTCCCTATGTTCATAAACTGTACAGATTTGTGCCCTCAGTTCACTATCTTGTATGTAAATGTATGCAAAACAATCACTTTATAACAGATCCCAACTTCAAAAACAATATTTATGTAAAAGTACACTTTATTGCAAGTTTTTGTGCAGTTAAATAAAATGTATTTTAGTGCAAATGACCTTTATCTTATATTATATTATTAATTTATATAATTAATATAATAAATGTTATAAGTGCTGACTTCAGATGCGGGTTCTTTGTTTCTGTATGATTGCATCTGTGGACAGTCTGTTTGTTATTTTGTCAAATGCTGGTCCATTCAAAAAATAATAATAGTGTGAACAGTCAATATGGAATTTAGCACTAGAATTGCAGTTTAAACACAGTCCAAAAGAGCATATAAGAGTGTTCACAGCTTTCCACAGCAAAGTTGTACCTCAAGCAGGTATTTTAAAAGTTTCCTCTAATGATCAATTGTAATGAGCACTGTATGAGCTTGAAGTGGTAAATATGGAGCTGGAGTGGTCTTATTAGGGACTTTTGCAATGGAGGAATATTCATCTATTGGTGGAAGTACCTGCTTTTTGGCATGTACAAACCAAAGGAACTCGAAATGCTCTAGGAATACCATTTGGCAGAACTATACTGGCCCCTACTTCAGAGAAATGTATACCCCCACACAATAGGAACCACTCTGACAGGTGTACACTAAATGCCAATACATGCCATACAAACACTGACATAGTATATAGAGTGCTACAAGACATTATTGCCATTATTTACTGACTCTGGAGGTGATGTTTTTTTTGTTGTTTTTTTCAAACAGACATGAAAATAGATATATGATAGGGTTTCATGCAAATTAAATTAATATTATATTTTTTTATTAACTTAGATTAACCTCAGATTTGGGCTCCATTTAGATGAATCAAGATTAATAAACATCCCCCCCCCAAAATGATTCTAGTTGTTTCTGAGCCGAATATCTCCAGAATAAAATACTGGATGACAGTGGCAGCACAAATATGCAAATAAGGAGTTTAAATCTTGTTAAGCGATGTAAAGTGTGAAATGTCTGAGCAGTGTGAAACGTGATTAAAGATAACCCAGCTACAAATTAATGATTATTATAAATAATAAATAATTTGCTATATAAACTATAGTTTAAAGGGGTGGTCCACTACGATATCATATTTTAAAACTTTAGTTCATGTGTAATGTTGCTGTGTGAACATAAACAACATCTTTGAATGTAATCCGCTCAAAGTTCAATGCAAAGGGGAAACATTGGCTTTTACAGAGTTAACTTAGCAAAGCCTACAGCGAACAAAGTTTGGGAACTACAAAAAAATACATCCGGGTTAATGAAGTAATAAACCCTTCAGGCCAGATGCACTATAACATTACAGAAGAGAAAGCTAAAATGCCGTCCAAATGTTGCTATTTTCATAGAGCTTGTTTTGTTTCTGTATTTGGGCTTCCAAAGAACATGACACAAACAGAGAAGTGCTTACAATTTAATTTTAATTATGTTCCAGAGAGTTATAAAAAGATATAGCTCTAGCATTTGACAAAGGACATCTTCCAGAATCTCTCCTAGTTGTTAAAATAGATCTATTACATGCATCTCTCCCAGTTTGTTAAAATTGATCTATTACATGCATAGTTTCTAGCATTAACAGTATGTTGTAGCAAGGATGTAAACAACCGAAAATGCTGTTTGACACCGTTAACACTTCATATTTATTCGTCAATTCCCCGTAAACACCCTCAACTTTCACCAGCGCTGCAGTGTCTCTCTCTATGCGGCCGATTTCCCTGTGTTCTACATCTCAAATAACGAACTTGCAAAAAATATGTGAACATTTCATATTACTTAGAACCCAAATATATATTTAAAAATGACGCTTCCTGGTGACATGGAGGTGATCCGCAAATCACAGCACATTATGTTAGCTGACCAATCAGAGCCTCTTGAGGGCAGGCCTTCGGAGGAACTTGGAAATATGATAGTCATTTTCATGTTAGCAGAATAGCTGTATATAATCGAAGTAAGATATATGAAAAAATTCATGTTTTTTTTTTTTTTTGTTTTTTACAAATGAACCTTGAGCACATTGCTTTGCACCCAATAACACAATCAAGCCTTAAAAATACACTCTGCACCACCCCTTTAAATAACCTTGGTAAATCATAATGGCAAGCAAGGCTAAAGAGGATCTTGCTTTGAGTGCGTTTACGATGTAAAATATTCGATTATATTTATACAAATTATGTCAACTAGTTAATGAATTTATAGACATGACACATCTGCATGTAGGCTATATGGTTACAGATAACTCAGTTTTACCAGCCAGCATCAATCTCAGCCGGTATATTCCTATTTACATTGTATGGGAACTGTATTTTGTGTAGCATTTCTATTACCCTTCATTTCTTGTGTGCTTTTCTGGGTGAGTTGGAGTGAACTGCAGTGCTGAGTTTTGTAAATGCACAAAGACAATGGTCAAGATCAGAATTGTTGTTTTAAAAAAAATATTTATTTTCGGTTATATGGATGGCATGACATCTTCTTTTGTAGCACTATAAGAAAAGAAAATGGCATCGAAACAACATATTTTTAATTTTTGAGTGAACTACAGGTACATTAATATTTGATCAAAACCTAATACCTCCTCTTTTTCTTAAACTTGTCCACTTACATCATTCAGGCCACATATGCTATTGGATGTTAACAAATGGAAAACTGTCAACTGTTTTTGCAGTCACTTGCTCTGGCTCAATTTGTCTGTGTAGAAATGGATGGATTCTAAACAGGGAAAAGAGGGAACTATACAGTTAAATATCATTTTAAGCTGGAAAAACGTCACATTGCAGTTATCAAAATATCATATACAAACAACATCATACAAGAGCTGTTGTACCACCCAATATTTAATATTATACAACAGTTCCTTCTGGTTATTGAATCTGATTAGCTGAAAGCTGTGTGCTTTTTCTATTATCAGTACTGATCCTGTCTCTGTGTATCACATTAACTGCAGCAAGTGCCAAGATTAAACTCTATATAGTTTGAAAATACTCTAGCTATTTGACCACATAATGCACTTTTCACACGTTTTTTTTAATGCCAGAATGTGGATGTTTAGATTTCAAAGATGCAGTTTATTTATAAGGATAGTGCCTATTTGAAAACGTGTTTGAACAATTTTAGAGATTTCAGCAAATTGTCTGGCGTTCTGCCTTTCATTGCCTGCTGAGACCGCAATTCTAATTGATACTTATTCTAGAGTCTGATGGATGTCATGTGAAACGAATGTGAATGTGAAATATAATTCGTTTTGGGTATATCTAAAGGAAATATTGGGTTGCAATCTTTTAATATTTGCTCCAGATCAAATAGATATGACTGCAATAAGTTTTACAACTTTATATGCTGTATATTAGCTTTTTGGCTTGTTGTTTTTGATTGCACTTTAACCCTAGGGGGGGAATTCCTAGAAGATCTAATGCCTAAAGGGAAGGTCAGAACAAAGCTTGTTCTGAACAATTTCTTTGTCACCAGCAGATTTGTTTTTAAGTAGTGGAAAGAAAATCCATTTAAATCTTTTTGTGGAAAAAATCTGGGATTTAAAAAAAAGCCAGCCGTCAAACGGAATATAAAACTGTACAAACTGTAATATCACATTCATCACACTGCAGTACGGCTGTATATCAGCAGGGGTGTCAAAATTAATTGTTTCTTAGATGCATCATGATGCATAAGTGGACAGTTTAGTAATAAATCATCCATCACTGACACTGAAGGTACAGTAGAACCCCTATTTCATTGCTAAGGAGGAAATAGAGGCATATAAAGCTCCATCTCTGCTTCTCTCTCATTGTGGACCCTTTATCTGGTAGTGTGTCCATGTGGTAAACATTTCCTCTTCTTTCTCAACTGTTACAGTGACTTGTGGATCTAGGCACAAGCATGTTTGCAAAGAGATTTTTCTCCACCGCATCAATTTGAGGATCTGTCTATTAGCAGATATTGATAGCCGCAGCTTTCTTCAGTGTCTGTGTTCATGCGCTCAACAGAAATGGCTGTGATTGGCTCTAATGATCAGCGATGTGATGGAGTGGCCAATCATAGAAGATTAAGAACTCGCTCGACGGCACTCAAAAGGCAAACGGGATTATTATTTACTTTTGTGTATTTGTTTTCAATGCTCCTGTTGTCTTCTGTGTCTATACTCGAGTTTTGGTATATACATTCAAGAAGCGTATTTTCTTTGAGCATGTAAATTTTTGTTTTATTTATCTGACTGCTTTTACACTAAATTGTATTATTGGGAAGTAAACTTAAAAATTGTGGATGGAAAACATCATCAATGCATTGTGATGCACCGTGATATCAATTGAACCAAATTGATGAATTGAACCCAATCAATAGGAAATAGGAATTGAACCAAATCGATGACATGATAATCGTAATCGAACTAAACTGTGAGACCAGCGTAGGTTCACACCCCAACCAACACTGTTGTGATTCAATGTATATATATTGCTCATTTATTGAAATGTATTTAGATCTTGTCTACTACCAAGAAACAGTCCTCTGAACCTTTACACACTCTACATTAGTTTAGGTTACAAACCTATAGAATTATAATTAGCAAAGAAATGCAAATTCTGGGACAAAAAATAAAGCAGGAGATAATAATTATACTTTAACAACATGCACATTGCAAAGATAAATATACTTAAATTAGCATATCAAACAATGCAAATAAATAGTGGTAAAGTATTGTAATGAATAATAATTACAACTTTATCAAAGAATTTCGTGGATTTGATATCCTTAATGTCGTAAATATGTTTACAAAGATAGAGTTTTACAAATCAGATGATTTACAGAATGGATATTCCTCCAGAGCTCTTCATTTCATTATTTCTGTATTATGTAATTATGAAATATTAATATGACAGCTGAGGGAACATGGTCAGTCTAGAGCTTTGCTGAATGATCTTTTGAGCAGCACAGTTTCCAGATTGCCAGAAAATAATTCCTTCACTCTTGGACTGATTTTAAGAATGTTCTGCGGGCTTTGCCAGTACCAGCCTAAGTACAGTCTAGCCTGCTGTTTTTAATATTTGTTTTTAATAATATATCACCAGTTCAGAATAGAGATAGTCTTGAAAGAATCTGACAATAAATCAATTACTAACCAATTTTCTTTAGGTTTAGTTTAACTAATTTAACACTTAAAGGGGACCTATTATGCCCCTTTTTACAACATGTAAAATAAGTCCCTGATGTCCCTAGAGTGTAAGTGAAGTTGGATAACTCTTTAAATTGGGCTTTGATCCAAATTGTGCTGTTTTGGTGACTGTTGCTTTAAATTCAGGTGAGATTGTGCTCTTAGCCCTCTTTTTTAAAATAGGGTGGAGTTACAAATGTGTCTCCATTACGGCAGAAACTCGAATGGCAGATGGCTGCTTCTAACTCAGGGCTGTGTATGCTAATGAGGGAGAGATTGTCACTAATGGGAGGGACTTTCCACTTGGATGACATGTAAAAAGGGAGAATGTCAATCAAAGTGTTACTACAGACTGTTTTTATAAAGTGTGATTATAAAAAATAGAATTCCTTCATTTTTACCTTTAGAGGCTGGCTATATTCACACACTGTTGACACACAACCTTATAAGAGTGATTTTTGCTTAGTTGAGAAGATGTTTTCAGCCACATAAGAAAAATGATACACCCTTGCCTGCAGCAATCCCTTATTTTCAGCTCAGTTCCTGTGCAATGCATGTGTGTACATTACACATGGTAGCAGTGCTTAAGAATAACCTTACAGTAACAAAGCACAATGACTAAGCAAAGATACACATCTAAATATGATCTTTAAACTCGTTTCCATTGCCTAGGGACTGGCAAATAAAAAAGGTGAATGGATGAGTAAAACAGATTCCACTGGGATTCAGAGTACACTTTAAAAAAATAAAAAGGTTCTTCAGTGGTTCTTTGAAATGGTCAAGGTGCTATATAGCACTTCTACTGCGAAAAGAACCTTTTAAAGCACCATGAAGGTTCTTCACTGGTTCAATACCAGCACCAATACAAAGACATATAGTAATAATATTTAGAGCCCTTAAGAGCAAATAACCTTTTTGAT
>CAIGQW010021593.1:0-10772 GCA_903798125.1 Danio choprae
ATATCCTAATATGGAAAACTATGAAATCTAATAGCGTGTGCTGACTTTTTCACATAACTATACATACAGAGACTAAAAATGGTCAGATAGTTCAGGGTAATTGCATAAATAGCTTAAAGGCCACGTGAACCATAAGTTGCTGAGACTTTTATTTCAGTATGTTTAATGATGTACGCCCAACTGAAATAAAATATTGAGTAGGGGCGGAAGCAAATGGTCAGACTTTGATTGAAGATTTAATACCATCATAAAATTTCAGTGGATTAACTTGCGTGGCTTAATTGTTCACCTTAAGAATAAAAATGTGGGCTGGCAAAATAAACATTATAAATTTAGATTTTAGGCGAACTTTCTGAAAAAAGACTTCTGAAAAAGTGATTTTCATATTATTTGCAGATACTACATACTTTAATTTTATATAATAATTTTTAACAGTAATAATTCAACATTTTAGAGTTTTAAATGCTCGATAAAGCTTGTTCATTAGTGAAATCTAAAGTAAAACAGTGTGATAGTGAAATATTACAAACATGTAATAGTCACTTTACAATAAATGGGTTGTTCGATATTGGAAAAAAAAATTACACGTACATTTTTTGTGAGATTCATTCATTCATTTTCTTTTCAGCTTAGTCCCTTTATTAATCTGGGGTCGCCACAGCAGAATGAACCGCCAACTTATCAAGCATATGTTTTACGCAGTGGATGCCCTTCCAGCCGCAACCCATCTCTGGGAAACATCCACACACACCCATTCACACACATACACTACGGACAATTTAGCTTACCCAATTCACCTGTACCACGTCTTTGGACTTGTGGGGGAAACCGGAGCACCCGGAGGAAACCCACGCAAACACGGGGAGAACATGCAAACTCCACACAGAAATGCCAACTGACCCAGCCGAGGCTCCAACCAGCGACCTTCTTGCTGTGAGGCGATCGTGCTACTCACTGCGCCACCGTGCAGCCCTTTTGTGAGATTTCTTTTATAAATTTTTGGGAAGTGGAAATTGTTTCGCTGCGTATATTTTTGTTTAGGCTTGTCACAGATAACCAAATTGACCAGTAGGTGACAACAAGTCATTGTCTTATTTGCTGATTCATTAAATCATGCATTCAAATGATAGATTCATTAAATGTGCTGTATTTAAGTTGTTAACTCTTCTAAATCATACAAATAGCATAATATGTTTGAAGATATTTAAGAAACATGCTAAGTTGACATTGTTTTATCTGAAAAACAATGCTAAAGTCAGTTATTCTCCTTTAAAAATGGGATTTCAGTGTCAGAAGTTTGTCTTTGTTTTGGTCTCTATAACCGGCTCACTGCCAGTTTACTCAATTATATTTCAGAACATTTGACATTTGCTTCTTGACACAAGTTGTTACAATGATGATATTTTTAAAAGACCAAATATGTACCTACAGCTGCACAAAACACCCCATTAACACAAACTCAAATGGATGAACTAGACAGGCAGACACAGCGTCTACTTCCACACAGCAGAGGAAACGCAATCAGGATTTCCCAACAGCAAGATTTTAGTTTGAGCTTACGATCACTCATAAAAAAGCCTCAAACTGTTTCCCATAACCTTTGACAACATTCAAGCTCATATTAAATTAAGAACACTTAAGTCAAAGATCACTGTAACACAAGGCACCTCTTCGTTGGGAAACTTTGCCCAGATCAATGACATAATCTTCTTACAGGCCAAACATCAGTCTAATGTACTGCAGGTTAGGAGATCGAACACCAGCTCGAAACTGGAAATCCCATAAATCATGACTCAAGGTGTCTGTGTTATACTTGGGCTGGAAGTAAAAGTAAACTTAGGTTTTGTTGATGACGTACTCGCAGCAATGGCTTTCAAATCAAACTAAACCCTGGAATAAACATTTTACACATTATTTGAGTTGATTTTTGTTAACCTAACTGTTGGGTTTGTCCATATTTGACCTAAATCAAGGTTTAAAACATTTTAAAAGCATTTTGAGTTGAACAATTTCATAAAAAATTTGAATGAAATCATGTAGTGTATCATGATCACAGTCTGTGGATTTTATCCGGACTAAAGATTGTTTCATTCATTAAAATGTTTGATATTTTAAGATGATTTTGGAACACATTGTTTGAATCTGTCCTGCAAATTCCATGTTTCTGTCTGAGGCTACATTAATCGAAATAATTTTGAGTATTTTTGTCTGAAACTATTCCCAGTCCATACTATATTTTTCAAACAATGCCCAAAATCCACACTGAAACGGCTGAAAAAGATGTTGAGCTGTGTCATTTCCAGCTGCCGTTTATATTCTTTCCAGCTCTTTACACTCTTTAAACATTATGGCAGTATGTCTGAGAGTGAGTTTCTGCAGCGAGTAACACAGGAGTAATAATAATAATAATTCCTTACATTTATATAGCACATTTCTGGACACTCAAAGCGCTTTACACAATGGGGGGAATCTCCTCATCCACCACCAGTGTGCAGCATCCACCTGAATGACGCGATGGCAGCCATATTGCGCCAGACCGCACACCAGCTGATTGGTGGAGAGGAGACAGAGTGATGAAGCCAATTATGATATGAGGATGGTTAGGAGGCCATGATGGACAGAGGCCAGTGGGCAAAGTCAGGACCTCAGTTTAACGTCTCATCCGAAAGACGGCGCTCACTGAGCAGTATAGATTCCTCTTCACTATACTGGGGGGTTAGGACCCACACAGACTGCTGGTTGAGCACCCCCCGCTGGCCTCACTACCACTTCCGGCAGCAACCTAGCTTTCCCATGTGGTCTCCCATCCAGGTACTGACTAGGCGCAGCCCTGCTTAGCTTCAGTGGGCGACCATGTGAGAGTTGCAGAGAGCTAGCTGCCAGAGTGTAAAGTTACGAAAGCGAGTGAGAATATAAACTGCAAGACGTGCCAAAACAACAAGTAAACTGAGTAAACATTCTGTGTCCTTTGAAGAAAAGCAATTTGGAGCAGGTACAAACTGACATTCAGCTTAAACAATGCTGTCTAAATGTGGAGCATCCAAAACAACTGCTGTACAATATCGTCCACCATCTTAGCTAAATTGGTCACATGACTAAAAATGCATCATCATATTTGAAAGCCTCCATTTTCACAGTCCACACTGTGACGATTTCAGATTTTTTGCACTTTGGAGAGTGTTTTACAGTTGCTTAAAAACACGTTGCGTCACAATTTGCATACTTATACTACGTCCTAAAAGTATGTACTTTTTTGTGAAGGAGATACTTTTGAGTGTGTAACAAGAGTATGCAAGTTTTGGGACATACTACTTTTGCATTAACAGACCGTTATGTTACATAGTTACGTCCCCTGTCAATCATCTTGACACATCATCTACATTTCTTACACATTATTGAAGATTTAAGCAGCATGTTTGTAGTTTGTTTACATCTTTTACACAAGTTTTTAGATTTAGATTAAACTTTGAATTTCTACCGGAAATAGTAGAGCATCCGGAAACCTTTAGCATACTCTTTTCATCATCCTACGGTTTGGCACATACTAATTCTATTTTTGAACACTATTAAGGACGGACAGTCTTAGTGTGCACCAAAGGTCAAAGCAAAAATGTGTTTGAAATGACTCAATCCACATGACAACGAGTTTAGGTCAATCTGCAAAAGCTTGTTATTGCATCTGCCTTTCATCCACATGTGATCAGTGCTTTTTGGATAACGTGTTACAGAGTAGCAAATTTTAACCGCTGCTTGGCACATAGCCATGTGGATTAGAAAAAAAAACGTTTTGGAAATGATGAAGTCACTGTATTACGTAACCAGATAAAGTAAGAGCCCTGCACGTAACAACTGATAACAACAACAATGGTGGATTACAGAGCTGTGTTTGTGCTGCAGGCGCTGCTACGTTTATTAGCACTATTACAACAAAACCTAATAATGCTGTATATATATATATATATATATATATATATGGATATAGGTGCTTCTGCCATAATTTTCTTGATTTTATGCCTCTGTCTGTGTTTGTTTACAGTGCCACAAGTGTGGCATTGGTATTACACTTTTTTAACCCAGTTTTCATGTTTCCAGTTTTCCACGTTGCCATGTGGACATAGCCTGAGTGTGGACATGGCCTCAAATTGTTGTATCAAGAACTTGCAAGTCTGTTTGTGTGCGCTCTTCATTTAGTATCTAATGTTTTGTTCACATGTAACTATTTATAAAGTCGACAAGATGCCTTGTGCCTGTTCAGACTCACAGACAGTCTCCTGCAGACGGAGAACACGGACAGATGCAGAAAAGAGTGAAGATGCTGAGACAGGACCACTAGAAGAACAACTGCCCTGAAACAAAACAAAACAAACTGAGAGAGAGAGAATATAGTATCAATGCTATTCACACAATAAATTGGCAAAAGTTGCATTTGTTAATATTAGTTGACAACATTAATTATTTAAACACTCTTAGAGCACTTAACATTAGCATTTAATAAATAATACTTAAATAAAATCAGAAGTTGTCTCTGTTAAGGTAATCTAATGAGCTTGAGGACACATGAACTAGCATACATTAATTGATTCATTCATTTTCCTTCGACTTAGTTCCTTTATTCATCAGGAGTCGCCACAGCGAAATGATCCGCCAACTTATCCAGCATATGTTTTACACAGCGGATGCCCTTCCAGCCACAACCCAGTACTGGGAAACACTCATACACTCTCACATGCACACACTATGGCCAATTTAATTTATTCAATTTACCTATAGCGCATGTCTTTGGACTTGTGGAGTAAACTGGAGCACCCGGAGGAAACCCACATGAACACGAAGAGAACATGCAAACTCCACACAGAAATGCCAACTGACCCAGCCGGGACTCGAGCCAGCAACCTTCTTGCTGTGAGGCGACAGTGCTAACCACTGAGCCACCATGTCGCCGAACTAATATACATAATAAATAGTTTAACAAACGATGTACTTTGCGTTATAGGACCTTACAGTGCCTTATTGTAAGGTGTTAGTAAAACATACAACAATATTTGGTGATTCTTTTGTTGTGTTCATAATAGTGTGTTTAATATTCATTAACTCAAACAACTATATTCAGTGTTCAGTTTAGATTAGGTTTTGGTTTTAAAAATAGCTAAATTAGTTTTTTTAAGCTGGTGTGAAAATTACTAAATATGGCAAAAAGTTTACACTGCTATAAAGTACAGTAGTGGTACCATATACTATTATAGAATATATAAAAATGTCCATATTGTTGGAAATGCTTATTGCGTTTTATTTTAGCAAATATTTGGTAATCCTTTTAGGGGTTTATACTAAATACTACACTTTATACTAAAGTGTATTTCAACATGTGAGTGTCCTGAAATATTATTATAGATTATTATTATAATTTTTTTTTCATTTAATGTATTTCAAGAGTTAACACTTAGCTGATGATTGATAATGAGCTTATTTGGCATGCTGTCCCGGGAGAGAGCCCTGAGCTCATGAGATCCTCGAGCCCTGGGCTCTCTCCCGTTTGCAGAGCGAGAGGGGAGTTTGAGCTTAGGTAGATCTCGATGAACCCCCCCGACTTATTTCTGGCTAACAGAATGGCTGAGAAGAGATGTACACTTGCTAAGAGCTTGGTATCGAGTGTTTTTGGACTGTGGGAGGAAACCGGAATAACGAAGTTATTGGGATATGAAAACTCTGATTATTTATAGTGAGTTAGGAGTCATCTGATTGGTGAATCAATTGTGAGCTGATGCGGGACCAGCTGTGAGCAATCATAAGCACGTGATCCTCTCGAAATTAGTTTATAAATAAACTTCACTTTTGTAATTTAGTAAAGCTACACATTCAACAATCATAGTTTTTGCAGTCTATTTGCAGTGCCGTCTTTCCCTCACTTTAGAGAGAAATTTAGGTCCAAATACTGTTTGAAAAACAAACTCAAAAGTTGCTAAACACATTTTTAAATTTGTTTTAGATCTGATGTTGCGAGGGTAGTCTGAAAAATTCCAAAACTAGTTAAAACAAATGGCCAACATTGCTGTAAAATAATATTACAATATATTCTTATATTTTCATTTTGTTTGATTCCTAAAAAATAACATTACATTATTTATATTTTTATACATTATTATATGCAAACCTGTATTGCTATTGTCACCATGTAAAGCACAATCAATGTGAAAGAGCAGAAAAACAACTGTTAACAATACTGAAAGAATACTGTTGTTACAGTATCGCCAGGCCCCAGTGATCAGAGCACAGCAGCGCCGCCTCCTTGTAGATGGAAAAACCCAGAATGCACAGTAGAGGAGCCAGAACTAATGGACCACTGCGTCCCAGAGCAAACCCCCCGAGTCCAGTCGAACCCACAGCCAACTGAAACACACCTGCAACCACTGCCATGCCTCTCAGCTACAAACAAACACACACACAACATTACACTTTCATGGACACACACTGACAACATAAACACTTACAAAATAAATATGAAAGGATCATGATGAAAAAAGTTAAAGAAATTATAAAATAAAATATACTGAAAAAATTGCTTTTGGTATGTGAAAGCAGGTGTTGCTGTCTACTGCTGTGGAGGATTGTGACAATGGAGGGTGGTCTGAATGTTCAGCACCACGGACAGCACTCCTCTACCTCTCTGATTGGGTTTGCTGGGGCCACGGGCTCCTGCGGTTCGACACACTGCCCTCTACAGGACACAGCAGACCCTGGCACACAACACATTCCACATCACAACTCAGAATGAAAAACCAAGCGAGATACATCCAGCTCTAGGTCCACAGACCCACACACATTTCAGACCACTAGTTCCAGACAGGCCCAACCCATATACGAGTAATGGCAGATCAGTTGCAGTTTTGTATCGTTAAATGAGCTATCCCAAGAATGTCAACATGAATTATCTGTGGTGTTTATTAATAATTCATGAAATACTACAAGGGTGGCTTGTTGGCTCAGTGGTTAGCACTGTTGCCTCACAGCAAGAAGGTTGCTTGTTCAAGTCCTGGCTGGGACAGTTGGTATTTATTTGTGGAGTTTGCATGTTCTCCCTGTGTTGGCGTGGGTTTTCTCCGAGTGCTCCGGTTTCCCCCACAGTCCAAAGACATGTGCTATAGGTGAATTGATTAAACTAAAATTGGCCGTAGTGTATGAGTTTGTGTGTGTGTGTGTGTGTGTGTGTGTGAATGTGAGAGTGTATGAGTGTTTCCCAGTACTGGGTTGCGGCTGGAAGGGAATACGCTGTGTAAAACATATGCTGGATAAGTTGGCGCTTCATTCCACTGTGGCGACCCCTGATAAATAAGGAACTAAGTCAAAGGAAAATGAATGAATGAATGAGTATTGTTGTACCACACAAGTGTGAGTAACTGTTCTTATTACTCCATAACTATTGCTTAACTATTGCTTATTCATAACTACTGTCTCCCAGCAGGCACCTTAATAGCAAATTAAACATGACATAAAAAAATTAAAATCGATTTGATGTCAAAACGTCCATTTGACATCCACATATTGATGCAGTTTTGACCACCAAAATAACCACACAAAAGATTATTATAATATAAGAAATCTTGTATTCATTTAAAAGCTTCAATTACAAAGAATTCTAAATTGACACAACATTTTGTGTCTAGCATTGGCATAAAAAAACAACAAAAAAAACTTCAGTTTTCAGTTACAAATCAGTTACAGAACTTTTTTTTTATGCCATTGTTTGATCTGCATTTGATGTTGTACTGACATCAAGGTTGCTGCTGGGCTATTATTACAGAACTTTCAATATGTACTTTTATTAATTGTGTAGACAAACTTTTGAAAATATTGAAATATTGGAATAGTTTACAATCCACCAAGACTATTCTGATGAAATAGGTCAAAACGATACATGATACAAACGATATAAAATGATGGCCTATTAGTTCTAAAAAATATAGCAGTTTGATCTAAAAAAATTAAATAAGAGTCTTGATCACATTCTAAGTGGACATTAGAGAACATCACAAAAAAAAAAGTAAATTCCTGGCCCCATTAATTGCTTGTCATTCTCACCTGACTGAGCAGAAAGTAATGCCATGGCAGGGATCAGAAAGTCCAAAGATGGAGCCTGGATCAATGGCAAACTGAAAGCACAAGAAACATTCAATTTAACCCTACACATGCTTTACCACAACTACAGTGTATCGGCTTACCTAGAAAAGCAAAATAAAACCTTACCGTGATCCAATCCAACTCTGCAGCAGGGTAGATATACCAGAGTGAAAGAGCACATAGGTCACTATTGTGTCCCTTTCTACTTCCTGAATTAATGTACAGACAACCAGAGCGCACAGAGAAGACAACACCAACACATGCTGGAGAGAAACGCACAAACTGGACTTCAAACTTACATTCATGTTGTTCATCCATTAGTAAAATTTTAATTAAAATTAATTAAACCTAGGCTGATAAAAAATCCACACAGGACTTATTATCAGCTTACTTAACAAAGGACTTAATCAGCTTTATCAGCTTACAAAAGTAATCGAAATCAGAACTAGAAAAACTTAAAAATTGAAGAAAAAAACAACAACAAATAAATAAATATAAAGTTGAAGTCAGAATTATTAGCCCTTATTATATAAATTATAGCCCTTTTTTATATATATTTCCCAAAAAATGTTTAATAGATCAAGGAATTTTTCACAGCATTTCCTATAATATTTTTTCTTCTGGAGAAATTTTTATTTGTTTTATTTCAGCTAGAATACCTGAAAAAAAGCCTTAAAAATTGCACTTTAAGCTGAATACTACTAGTATCTTGAAAGATATCTAGTAAAATATTATCATGGCAAAGATAAAAGAAGTCAGTTATTAGAAATGAGTTATTAAAACTATTATGCTTAGAAATGTAAAAAAATCTTGTGTAAAAAAAATATATACAGGAGGGCTAATAATTCTGACTTCAACTGTATGGTATCGTAATATCATAACCACACACAAAATACAGGAGAACAAATAAACGAATAAATATACTTACTTGTAATGCAAGGGCAAAATTCAGCAATATTGAAGGGCTGCCATCCACATCCAGGCTCTCATTTCCTTCTGGCTTTTCTGAGTCCAAAGGTTTCTTACATCTGTCAGTCTGTACCATTGTTTTTGGCTTTCTTTCCTGCTTATTGTCTTAATGTAAACCTCTATTTTAGGCCTTCGTATTGTTTACAGCGGGAGCTAAATTCTTTCTCCCTTTCCCTTCCTCATATGATGGCCTTTGACTCAGTTATGCAATGTGTGCTTTTTCTCCAGCATTGCATCTTTTAATCATTATCTTACCATTGACTTAAAATAACAATGGATTATTGCAACAGCTTTGCTTGGAAAGCTGACATGAGGAATCTGAAGATTATACATGACAGTGAGTTCACTGTAAATCCACTGTTACAATAAGTCACACTAGTGGGAAAAACAGTTAATTGTAGACAGTTAATTGTATTAATTGCAAATGTTTTTCTGCAAAACTTTTTAAATACAAAACTTTTTATTGACTCTTAAAAAAGTACTCTTTGTAATAATGTCCAATTAAAAGTACATTTTAAATCAAGTTTATTAATATTTTTAATGAACCACTTGTTTTGATGTTGACTATCATACTGCAAGTAAATGTTTAACATCCGAACACTTTAACATTTAACTTTGTCTAAACTAAAAGTAAAATAACCGAATGTAGAATAAAAATAACAATAAAATAAAAATAACTTAGAAAATAACAAAGATTTCAAAAAAATTCAAACTTGTAAAAAACATAAACCTATTGAAGGGATTATTATGAATATTATGAGATATATAGGGCGATGCGGTGGCGCAGTGGGTAGCACAATCGCCTCACAGCGATTTGCATGTTCTCCCCGTGTTCACGTGGGTTTCCTCCGGGTGCTCCGGTTTCCCCCACAAGTCCAAAGACATGCGCTATAGGTGGATTGGGTAAGCTAAATTGTTCGTAGTATATGTGTGTGAATGAGTGTATATGGATGTTTCCCAGAGATGGGTTGCAGCTGGAAGGGCATCCGCTGCGTAAAACATATGCTGGATAAGTTGATTCCGCTGTGGCGACCCCAGATTAATAAAAGGACTAAGCCGAAATGAAAATGAATGAATGAATTTAATGAAATGCCTTCTGCTTGAAAACAGGTCAAAACACACATTTCCCATGAATTTATTTGCAATTAAGTGACAATCAGTTTACACTTACAGATGTAGGCAAAATGATTAGAAAATGTAATTCTGTTTTGAATAGTTGTCAAGTGATGTTTAAAAGAGCAATAAATTGTTGAATTTTGATTTTGATTCAATTTTATATTTCATTTTTGTTTTAGAATATTTTATAATATTTTCTTTTTCTGCTAGAGAAAGCCTTATTTCTTTTAGTTTGGCTGGAAAAAAACTGGAATGTAAAAAAATGAAGGCCAATATTATTAGCCCATTTAAAATATATCAAAATTTAAATACAAATATTTCAATTGGCTACAGAATAAACCACTGTTGTCCAATGGCTTCCCTAACTTGCCTAGTTAACCCAATAATCCTAGTTAAGCCTTAAAATGCACTTTAAGGTGAAAACGTCTCAGGTTACACATGTAACCATAGTTCCCTGAAGGGAACGAGACGCTGCGTCTCTATTAGGAGACACTATGGGATACAATCCCTCTCTTATAACCTCCTGAAGCACAGGTGAAATCAATCCAATGTAATTGGCGGGACGTACCGTG
>CAIGQW010021594.1:0-11667 GCA_903798125.1 Danio choprae
TACACTCGATTCAATCCACGCAAGTCAATTACATCCGTAGGACAGATGCCTGTAAAAAGTGCCCCCTCTATACACTCTCATTTTCTCCTCAACATGCTCTCACTTCATTCATAAGATCGTTTCAGCGTCTACCGTTAGTAGCGTTCTTCAGATCTGCTGCTGAACGTACCGTAATATGCCCCTTCTGTTATGTAATGTAAGTTGCGTATCTAAGCGCGGTCTCAAGTTAGTAGCATTGATTCACTTTCTGATTTGGTACTCATGCACTATTTTGCATCCGGTTACTCGAGGTGAATATTAGGTGACATCCCGTCACATTCAACAGTCTTAACATTAGCTTGTGTTATAAATCAGCCATCCTGAAAGCCCTGATGCGCTATTTTGTATGCAATTGCCAATCAAACTCCAAGTGAATTCATGAATATTGCGCATTGATGATATCCCGTCGTATTCCTAACATTAGCTGATGTGTAAAACATACGGATCCCCATTATGAAACGATTGCATTTGGGCGGAAATTACACTCGCTGCATTGTGGAGCACCGACATTCCTTCACACCGGATTACAGAAACGCATCTACAACAACTTACTTTCCCAGTTCCTCAAACAGCTGGTATTCCTCTGTAAAGCGTGTGCAGGTGATGGTTGCCATCCTGGAAGCGTGTGCGTCTCTTCTGCGTCTGCGACGAGATGTGAAGATGCCCTTCGAAGCGTCAGGCAGAAGAAAAACAGAAACGCCTGGTCTGGAGATGGTTTTTCTCTATTGGAAAAGTGGAGTGAGGGGAAGAAGAAGAAGAAGAAGAAGAAGAAAAAAAACGGCAGATCTTTCAGTGGCTGCTGCGACTGGCTGCTGTCCTCCATACACATACCCTCGTTGCCATGGCAGCAGCATCCTCCTCCTCCTCTCCTCACATGCTCACACACATGAAGCCATGCAGACAGTAAAGCACACCCACACACCTTCAGCGCGCATCACACTGTGTTACTTCACAGCAGTCTGCGGCTACTGCATGAATAGATGGCCAAAATAGATCTTTTTGAAAGGGTGAACGATGGATGTAAGTCACATTCATTCGGATGCAAGCGTGACATCATAAATGAATCGCAGAATAAGATGTCATTTGGGGTGGCCTCGCTGCTCGTTTGCAGAAATTACATTGCATGATGGATAGACGATGAACGAGTTGATCTGTCCGTCTAAGAAAGAGATTCACAACTGAAAAATAACAATGCATAATTTACTCAAGGTGGCTCATGGGTTGTTGTTGGTGGTTTTTTTGCAGCCCCCTCAACACTTCTCCTGTCAAACAGACTCATTTCTTCTCAGGAACATTGCATTTGTGGAGCCACTTGCAGGCATCTTTCAGCAATATGTAAAGTAATGGTGGGAAATGCTTATCATCAGTGGTGGAAAGAGTACTGAAACATTGTGTTCGAGTAAGTGTATCATTTGCTTGTTAAAAAATTGTAGTGCACGTAGTGTAAAACTATCTATTATACACAACCTGACAAAAGGCTTGTCGCCTATCCAAGTTTTAGGAACAGCAAATAATAACTTGACTTCTAGTTGATCATTTGGTATCAGAAGTGGCTTATATGAAAGGCAAAGGCCTCTAGATGACGCTTATTTTAGCTGAATAAAATATGATCATGCCTTGATTTTGAATGATTTAATTAGGACAGTAAGGTCTGACTTTGCTTAGACAAAAGTATTGTCATGTACAGTATATAATATAAAGTCATGGTGCAGTAGAAACAGAATGAATACTGTGTATGACTCCATGAGCTTGGAGAACTGCATCCATACATCTCTGCAATGACTCAAATCACTTATTAATAAAGTCTCCAGGAATGGCAAAGAAAGCGTTCCTGCAGGACTCCCAGAGTTCATCAAGATTGTTTGGATTCATCTTCAATGCCTCCTCCTTCATCTTACCCCAGACATGCTCAATAATGTTCATGTCTGGTGACTGGGCTGGCCAATCCTGGAGCACCTTCTTTGCTTTTAGGAACTTTGATGTGGAGGCTGAAGTATAAGAAGGAGCGCTGTCCTGCTGAAGAATTTGCCCTCTCCTATGGTTTGTAATGTAATGGGCAGCACAAATGTCTTGATACCAATACGATTTTTCCATGCACAATTTGATTGGATGGAAATCACCGGACTGATTATGACTGATGAGCCAATCAATGCAGATAAAAATAAATGTACTGACTGCAGGTTGAAGGAAGATAGAGCAGTAAGAGAACTGATCCAGCACTAAAAATGTACTGAAGTAAAAGTTTAAAATGACTTAAAATACAATTCCAGAGAAAAACTGCTCAATTACAGTAATTTGAGTTATTGTAATTCGTTGTAATGATCTTTGCTTTTCCTAAATGCACTTACAGTAGGCCAGAGATTGTGTTTTTTAAAGTACACATGAAATCTAAACTAACCACACTGATTTTGATAGCTCACATTGCTAGTTGTGTGTTGGACAATTCATCTGTGCGTGTCATTAAGAAAGAAAAATAGTTTGCCCTTGTAATCTTTAATTGAAATCTGAAAATGCACTTGTCTGTCTGAGGTATTGGGCGTGGCTAACACATTAACCACGCCCCTCCGGCTGTCGGTTTTGACAACAAACAGAAATGGTGAGCAGGAGGTGTCTGTTAGGTTGTAATAACTCTCCCCAAACCCTTTTCCAGATCTTTCTGAATGAAATGCCTACTTTACTACATCCAATCAGCTCGCAGTAGAAAAAAACAAGCCACGCCCACTGTTTTCTTATTTAATACTCTGTTTCTCTAGGAACTGCTTCACAATACAACATATACTTTTCTGGACAGCGCCAAATACATCCCAGGAGCTACGTTTTTTTGCAGTTTTCGTTTTCCCAAATCCACCAGAGGGCACTGTGTGCGCTTTTTCAGATCTCAAATTTCTCTCGCGAGTGACATTCGCGCCTGCTGTTCTCGCATAAATCCACCAGAGGCCGCTGTCGACTGACTAATCCACACTCCTCTTTCCCTAAACCCAACCAATAGTGTTTTCAAAAGCACCGATTGACCAGCACCCTCCCACTTCCCTAAACCCAACCGACAGTGTTTTCAGAAAAAGAAAAGCCCTCGCCTGATTTGTACCACGTTTTCAGATGTTACCACATTCTCACCCTGTTATTTACTTGTTTATTTTATTTTTGGGTTTCTGTTTGTGTCTTACCCGCTTTCTGGAACTGTTCTTCGCCGAACTCAAACCCCATCATCGTGGTCAACTCCTCTCTGCGGCTCAAGTCCGCCGGTGTACATGGCGAGCCACTGGACAAACTGGTAACAGCGGGAAAGCCGTCCACATGGAGGTAAGCGGTCAGCTGGTAATCACGAAAAGGAAATGTGTCATACTGCCCCGTAGCATTCGTTTTGAATACTCTGGCTACTTAATTTGCGATCTTCAGAAATATATATATAGGGCTACGCTTTCAGAATGAGCCTATGTTGTAATACAAACAAACACAGTCGCAAGTAACTTTGGATAAAAGTGCCTTCCAAAAGCAAATGCTTAATTCATCATGTCCAAATTACTCCTCTGCAGGCCTGGCTTCAGAATTTAATGACTCTGGATATTCTGCAATTAATCAGAGCGCTCTAATATAACAAAGATGTAATATGAACGCAACGGCTCCTCAGCGGCACCATAACAAGAATATCAGTATAGAGTTAGAGACTTTGATTTAAAGGTCACAAATAATAATGATAATAATAAAAAATTCAACTATATCAGGGCAGCACGGTGGCGTAGTGTGTAGCACAATTGCCTCACAGCAAGAAGGTCGCTGGTTCGAGTCCCGGCTGGGTCAGTTGGCGTTTCTGTGTGGAGTTTGCATGTTCTTTTACATATTTTTACTTTTTTCACTTTTTACAGTGATGAATGCAATTGAATTTAAAAAATGTGGATGAATTGTTGAGCACTGCAGTAACAATTATGCAAATTTGTTGGGATAGATAACTGTTTCAGAAAGTTTGATAGCTTATTCTTGTGCTCCACAGAACATGCAAAGTAAAAAATTATCTGTTAGAAATTTAATATAGTCCGGCGGTTCATTCCGCTGTGGCGACCCCAGATTAATAAAGGGACTAAGCCGAAATGAAAATGAATGAATTTAATATAGTCCGTTTTAACAAATGATCTGTATTCTGCACGGTAGTTTTTTGTTTTCTTTGTCTGTATGCCAACTGAATTCCCGCGTCTGACCACAAGATGGCGGCCATATAGCGAAATCCCACCGGTGAGTTTCTAAATAAAATATTATTTAATTAAAGTAACGTTTGAATACATGGCAGACATCAAAATACGTTGTTTCATTACTAATAGACTGACTAAGTCTTAAATGACTATCACAGGGTCCGAGAAATCTCTGAGAAAATCTCTGAGGGATCAACCAGCAAGACAAACACTCACAAAATGTCCTCACTCTTTTTCATTTACTCCTTCAAGTGGACTATATAAGTGGACTGATATAGGGAATAGTGAATAAGATATAGGGGTCCATTTCAAATACAGCCCTGCTCTGAGGTAAAGTCTATATGGGATACAGCTGCGGATAGTCACATTAGCATAATTTATGTGACACTGTACATCACAGGTGTCAAACTCAGTTCCTGGAGGGCCTCAGCTCTGCACAGTTTAGTTCCAACCCTAAACACACCTGATCAAACTAATAGAGTGCTTTAGGCTTGGTTGATACCTACAGATAGGTGTGTTGAAGCAGGGCTGGAACTAAACTCTGCAGGGCTTAGGATTAGTTCCAGCCCTGCTTCAACACACCTATTTGTAGGTATTAAACAAGCCTAAAGCACTCAATTAGGAATTGAGTTTGACAACCCTGCTGTACATCAATGATTAGTTTTAGGGAAGGGGTAGACGTTAATAAAGTACAATTAATAGGTAATTTAATAAATAATATAATTCTCTTTAACTTCCGGCTGCAGCTGTATCCCTCATAGCAACAACTCTGGTCCAGATCAGTTTTTATAGCTTTTATTATGCAGCGATGCAGGAGAATCATGTAAACAGTGTAGTTTCCAGCGACCTCTGCTGGTGCAAATAATCACTACATTGCTCTGATAATCAGTGAACTGCCTGTTTGCAGGTTGTGAAACATTTTCAGGTACCTCAGTTTGGACACAACACCAAAAATCGTGCTCTGGTTGAGCCGGATGGCTTTCTTAAATCATTCAATTTAGTATTTTGCAGGTCAATGTCACAATATATGTTTTTACATGCATTTCATTATTGAAATCTATTCAGATTTATTGAGCCATTTACATTATTGCTTTTGAGTCGTCAATATGATTATTAACTCATTATATTGTTCTATGCAACATAACCAATAGTCTATGCCAGTAGGCATAATAAACATTTTTATTAGCTGAGTCTGAATTCATCAGGGCTGCACGGTGGCGCAGTGGTTAGCACAATCGCCTCACAGCAAGAAAGTCGCTGGTTCGAGCCTCGGCTGGTTCAGTTGGCATTTCTGTGTGGAGTTTGCATGTTCAAACGTAGTGACCGTAGAAAAACACACTTCTCAAAATGTGTGCGTTTTTATTTTATTTATTTTTTTTTTAATGATGTTAATCTATCTGGCAGTTTTGATATGATGGTAAAATCTTTGTCTGATTGCCTCTGGTAATAATTCATAAGCATGATTTAACACAGCTCATTTTTACAACATTTTTATATAACGTGTATTCATAAAGTTGCCAACTGGCTAGGAGCCACATGAGATTGACTTGGATTTGAAAATGTAGCCAAGAGTCCCATCTTCTACAAATGTATATATGAGAATATATATATATATATATATATATATATATAGTTTGACTTGATTCAATACCTCAATGTCCTCACATTTTTGTCCTTTTTCTGGGTAGCACGATCGCCTCACAGCAAGAAGGTCGCTGGTTCGGTTGGCATTTCTGTGTATGTTTTACGCAGTGGATGCCCTTCCAGCTGCAACCCATCACTGGGAAACATTCATACTCATTCATACACACACTCATTCATTCATTCATTCATTCACACTCATACACTATGGACAATTTTTAGCTTACCCAATTCACCTATAGCGCATGTCTTTGGACTTGTGGGGGAAACCGGAGCACCCGGAGGAAACCCACGCCAACACGGGGAGAACATGCAAACTCCACACAGAAATGCCAACTGACCCAGCCGAGGCTCAAACCAGCGACCTTTTTGCTGTGAGGCGATCGTGCTACCCACTGCGCCATATAGGTGAATTGGGAAAGCTAAATTGTCCATAGTGAATGTGTATGGATGTTTTTTTTCCTTTTTCTGAAAGTCTTGAAAACACTATCGTTGAGTTTGTCTTTTATTATTTGAGCAAATATATTTTTCATACTCTCCTATTCACTGCACTCTATGTTTACACAACTATGACGACTTCCCCTGCTGCGAAACCCAGAAAGCTGAAAAGGGGACCATGACTATTACTGTTGTTACTACACAGCATTTTTGTTGATCAAAGAATAAACTGGACTGTCCAATATCCTGAAAGCGGAGCTATTCTGTGCTCCACAATTTAATGGGCTGCTCAGTAATTCAGTAATACAGCATGAACAGATGTGGTCACTCGGCAGAAGCCATACCCATAAATATACGCCAACTGGGTTTGGATGCGATCTTGCCATTTTGTTAAATTAGTTCCAGTTTTGGATTTGGTACTGACTAATATAATCTACACACACACAAAAATATCTTATTGTATAGCATTTTATAGAAAGTATTCATCTAAAAGAGATCTGTAAGGGGTGCACTCATTAACTCGGGGCACTGTATGTGCTTATATAGACCATCAGCTTGAAAGAAAATGCATATTAGATTAAGATATCTCCATTTAGAATTTGTTACTCTTATAAGCGTAGCTTTTCAGGACTTGACTAATTAACAATGACTCTAAAGAAGAACTTAAATGACCGCTTTTCCAAGAGCTATTATGGGAAATGCACATAGAACATAACAGTCATTAGCTAAAGAATATTTAGCATGGTGCGAAGGAAAAATGCCTGACCATGGACAAAAACAAAAAATCTAAATTGTTTAGTTCTGTTCGGCCCAACAAATTTAAGGGGTTAAAGTTGTGGAAATCTCATTTTAAAATGTTCTCGTTGCATGTTTTGGCCACTGGGGATCGCTGCTTCCACAATTACCTCCACAGCCCTGCATATGTCTTCCGTTCAGGTCAGGAACCCTTCAGCACAGGGAATGCTGACGATGACATAAAGCTACCGAATAGTTTAAATTGGTCAAATAAGACGATGATATTAAGGCATAAACAGTATTAGGTTGCACAAAAATGTTTTAAAACAATTCTCGTAGGTCTAAATACATAAATAAATGAAGTATTTTATGTTCCCCTTCTCTCAAATTCACAACAGAAGGAAGTTATTCGCCGTGAGCTGATTAGCTAGACGTGGCCATATTAAAGTATGATTTGCCCGATGATTTGTTTGTTGTTGTTTTTATAAATAACTTTACATAAATGTATTTTGCATTTACATATGGCTACATTTAGCTTATTTGTGTCCCCCCTTTCTTTGTATTTTAATACAACCAATATTAGCCCTAGCTATAGCTTATATACATTCTGATGTCAGATCTCAATCGTTATGATTAATCCCCAGATAGCACACATACGTCGCGGAGATGTCTTTGAAAGATCGTAACATCTGCTAAACATCGCATTCGATCATGAGACGTCTCATTCGTTAACGAGACGTCTTTTTTACCTCTTTACGCCGTCTATACGATGAATGAACTCCTGAAATTTTTAATTGGTTTTGTTGAAAAATATAAACTATAATAAATGATAATATAATATAATAAAATTCTACAAATGATTCTTCAGCTGTTGTATTATTTTTGAGTGGAAAATACTTGAGCTTATCATATATGTGTAGACGGATGTATAATCAGTGTAACTGTTGCTGTTAGTATGGATGACGTCTTTGCTACATAAAAAACGACGTCTATGCTACATAAATAAGATGCCTCGCAGACCTAACATAATGAACATCTGCGATTGCATAGATGTTGTTTGAATGTCTGACAAGGACGTTTTCCAGATGAGCAAACGCCCTAAATAAGACGTCTCCCAGATGAAAACACGGATGTCCAGCAGACGTCTCTGCGACGCATGTGTGCTATCTGGGTCTCTAAGCCACCGAAAATATTTCACATGAATTAAACGTTCTGTTTATAATATGATTTACAAAAGGTTTGGGTTTTAATATTGCACAAGTCTTTAATTACATTTGTAATTTATGAGGAGTTCAAATATAGGCTATGTAATTATAATAATATATTTTTAATACAAAAAGAAATAATATAGCAATAAGTTTAATAAGTAAAAATCAGGAACACTTTTATAATTTCGCACTGTTTTATAAGGCCCGCACTGTTAACAAAGTCTGCATCAGTAAGCCATTATCAAACGCCAACTTCAATACTATAGTAATTTATGGTAAATTTAACCATATAAGATTGCCTACTTGAATTATTTTGTTTGTGGTAATTTTATACTTGTTATAGCAACACAACAACTATAATAATATAAACAAATTAATCAACACTATTAAGTTTTACAACCAGGCCTATTATATAAGCCTAAATTAATTAGTAACAACTAAACTACAGTATTGCAGTTTCAGTTCACTATACAGTATGCTGTAACATAAAAGGTTGTAAAAACTATGTATAGGCCTACAGTATAATACATTTTACTATAGTGTGTTTCAAAACCACGCATTACTATAAATCCCTATAGTATTTTTTCATGTGTGAGGTAATAAATCCACTTTAAGCATATCAGCTGTAGGTTACACAACGTGTATATATTTACATTGTGTAACCTACAGATGATATGCTAATTTAATATTCATTCATTTTCCTTCGGCTTAGTCCATCAAGGGTCGCCACAGCAGAATGAACCACCAACTTATCCAGCATGTTTTGCACAGCGGATGCCCTTCTAGCTGCAACCCAGTACTGGGAAACATCCACACACACTCATTAACACACATACACGGCTAATTTCATCCAATTCACCTATAGCGCATGTGTTTGGACTGTGGGGGAAACCGGAGCACCCGGAGGAAACCCACACCAACAAGGGGAACATGCAAACTCCACACAGAAATGCCAACTGGCCCAGCCGGGACTCAAACCAGCAACCTTCTTGCTGTGAGGCGACAGTGCTAACCACTGTGTCACCTAATTTAATATTAATAATTTACTAATTTAATATAAATTTAAGATTCACTCACGATCCTCCATACTTAAAAACTCATCTTAAATACTATAAATATTCCTATCAGCCTCAAAAACGGGATTAACATAATCCCATCATGTTCGTGGTAAACTGCTCTCAGTACGTTTTAAAATAAAGATGAGTATTTAAGATGAGATTTTAACAATGGTTGAACGTATATAAATCTTAAATTATTTAGAGACTCGCTTTAATGATCTGCTGGTGGATTTCTGAACTTTGACACAGACTCTGAAACCGAAACACCACGTAATTCAGCGTCTGTTTTAAATAACTGCCTGTTGTTTGTTGCTAGCTTGTTGTTTGTTGCTAGCTTGTTGTAGGTAATTGCGGTCGCTTAAATAGCTTTATTTTACACTAATTTAATGAAATATTGATTAAAAAACGTAATTAATACCGCACCAGTAGTGCTGTGGAAACTCGTCCCAGGATGACAGTTGAAATCATGGGCTTTTTTATGGATGTTAAAGTTTACCGAGCATTCAACGCGGGTTAATCATTCACACTCCACATCTCAGGAACCGAGGTTTGAGTCTTACACGTCTATCTTAGATTGCCAAACATGAACTTGTTTTGACATCGATATGCATTGTTGATAATTTAGAGCATTTCATCATGACAAAGGCAAAGGTTGAGCGTGAAGGTGAAGGATGAGTCGTCAAAGCGAACTCATATTCACTCCTATTAAATATGGATCATACAGTTGAAGTCAGAATTATTCGCCCTCCTGTAGCCTATTTTTGCGCAATTTCTGTTTAACGGAGATCAATGTTCAACACATTTCTAAACATAATAGTTTTAATAACTAATTTTATTTTTATCTTTGCCGTGATGACAGTATTTGACTATATTTTTCAAGATACTAGTATTTTAGACATTTAAATGCTTAACTAGGTTAATTAGGTTAAAGTTCCCTGCTGACAAAAAACCTGCATATGCTGGTAAGGTATGTTTTGATGCTGGTCTTGCTGGTTTCAATGCTGGTCTTGCTGGTCTCGATGCTGGTCTTGCTGGTTTTAGTGCTGGTTTCAATGCTAGTTTTGTGGGTCTTGATGCTGGTCTTGTTGGTTTCAGTGCTGGTCTCAATGCTGGTCTCAGTGCTGGACCTGGCCAGCATCAAGACCAGCAAGACCAGCATTGAAACCAGCAAGACCAGCAAAACCAGCATTGAAACCAGCAAGACCAGCATCAAAACATACCTTACAGCATATGCTGGTTTTTTCAGCAGGGTTAGGGTAATTAGGCAAGTCATTGTATAACAGTGGTTTGTTTTGTAGACAATCGAAAACTAATACTGCTGAAGGGGGCGAATAATATTGATCTTTAAATGGTTTTTAGCCGAAATAAACCAAATAAGACTTTCTCCAGAAGAAAAAATATTATAGGAAATACTGTGAAAAATTCCTGAATCTGTCATTTGGGAAATATTGGAAAAAGGAAGAAAAAAAACCCACAGGAGGGCGAATAATTTTGACTTCAGCTGAATAAAGCCGTGTCATGATGCAGTTTAATTGCTTAAATAAATAAACATTTTCAAGCTCAGCTAGTATTATAATATATAATATAATTTCCAAATATTATTTCTAGTGCATGGGCAAAAACGAATCGCCTCCAAAATAAAAGTATACATATGTACTGTGTATATTTATTATGTATAAATAAATGCATGCATATATTAGAGAAAATGTTTATTTATATTTAGATATAAGATATATATGATGCAGATTATATATATTTCAATATCTATGTAGCTAAGTTGTTTTGTATACATTTGTTTCTGTCCCACATATTTTATGACAAACTTATTTTGAATGCGATTCGTCATGATTAATCTTTGGCCATATCTGTTTCCAATAAACAATGTATTATACAATAATAATAATTCAATTAGACGCTGTAAAATGCAATTAGTTAACTGTTCTTAGCAAAAGTGAGTAAACTCATTAGTTTAAATAATAAAGAATAAATAATGTATAATACAATAATGACAATTGAATTACACACACACATTCAGAAAATGACGTCTGCTGTTTGTTCAAAGTACTTATTTAAAATGAGCTGAAACAACGCAATTATTGAGTTTCTTTGGGACGACTTAATTGTTTTATATTCAGTCCATTTAAATTCGTAACATATAATAAGTAACTTAATTCCTTCATGTTGTCCCAACACATATCGATTGTGTGGCAAGTGCACTGTAAAATGGGATTAGTTAACTTTACTTAAAAAGAGTGAATAATCACATTAGTCCAAATAATCATCATCATCATCATCATTTTCATTTCGGCTTAATCCCTTTATTAATCTGGGGTCGCCACAGCGGAATGAACCGCCAACTTATCC
>CAIGQW010021602.1:0-13053 GCA_903798125.1 Danio choprae
ATATATATATAATTATTTTTATTGATAACTTATTTCAGTTTGCCTTAAATGTCCATTTAAGTGTGTATCTACCAAGCGGATGTTTTGGACTCTGGACATCATTTACAGAGACTTTATAATTATCTTCCATCAGCCAGCCAGCTGGACTGTTGTCTGAAACTTTGGCTGGAGCTCTTGACCATGGAGTCAGTTTGTGCTATTTGTGAAACTACGAGGCCTGTCTCTGGAAGGTTGGCTGCCATCAATGGCAATTATCCCATCCCTCAGTGCGTATGATTGCCTCTGTGGAAACCTGAGGATTCTGGGGTGAAAAGATTAAACCAGTTGCCATCTGCCCATGTCAGCCTACTTGTAATGAATGGATTTCTTTGTAAGCGTTCACATTAGGTGCATATAAAGCCGTTCTAAGTTTTATTGTATGTGATAATTTGTCTACCTTTATGTTTGGCCAGCTACTAGTTTGTTATAACTTACAGAGGCAAAGGCTAAGTACGTGAATTATTCATGCCAATTGGTTAGAGTGCATTAATGCCCGCCCACTTTTATAGTAGCCCTATTTTCCCCATTTATTTTTCGATAGGGGTTCTGAAAAACGTCTTTGCTAAAGTGTTATATGCCTTGCCTTTGAATCACATTAAGCAGATATGAAAAGAATGACAATTAGAAACTTTGATTTAATTTTATTTTATGTGCCATTATGGACCCTTCAGGTACAAAAATTCACCTTTTGAAATGCACTGCCCCAGTGACAGCACCCGTACATTTATTACTGTCTACTGTAAATATTTCAAAATGTTTTTTTTGATTACTAATATGCATTTCTAAGAACTTAATTTGTTCAACTTTAAAGTCAATATTCTCAATGTTTTTAGCTTTATTTGAATTGTGTTTTCACTGGTTTAAAAAGCAAAAACTTGATGTATTGTGAACAGAATCTCACATGGTGCCTAAAAACACCTTTTGGCTGCAACTTTATAACAGTATCCCTTGAGCATTGCTTAAATACAGAATTCTTTTGTCAGGTGTCTGTTCTGTGTTCCATGTCATGTGATTCCTTCGTTCTGTTTTCCGCCATTTCCCATGTTCATTAGTTTCACCTGTGTTCATCCCCTGAATGTAATCAGTTTAATCACGTCCCTTGTATTTATACCCCTGAGTTTGTCTCCTTCCTGGTCCGGTATTGTATTGTCTTTCCGTGCTGTCTTCACCCCATGTCCTTCCAGAGTCTCCCGTGTTTCCAGGGCCCTTGTATTGAGTGAGTGTTTGTAAATAAATTTGAGTTTTGAAAAATCCCATGCTCCTGTGCCTTCATGTGGAAGTCGAACATGACATCTTTAACTTGATAATATGTAATTTATCACCTTATTTAACAGTGAATATACTTATAAAAACAAAGAGCACAATTATAAACTCTCTCTTTTGTGATAAGATAGTTTTAACAAAGCATATGAGAAATCACTTCATGAGGCTGGATGCTGTTACACCTGCGGTTATAGAGACAATTCTGCCTAGTCAGCATCAGCTGTGAAATGAATCTCCATGTGAACACTCAGCACTCCTTTCCCTCATTTAAATAATGTTTTTCTGCAATCTGTGTTCACCACAGTGACCACAGAGGAACAAAGTGGACAATATTACACTGTGAAGGAACCGCAGATCTGCAGATTGAGTAGCCTACTCAAAATGCACAACTTCTTTTTAATGGCTCAGTGGAGAAAGATGCTAATTGCTAACTAGCCAGAACATGACAGCTTTAACAGGGACATTTCTAGCTTTTTTTCATCCTGTCATTGATATATTTCGATGAACTGTTTTTACATACAGTTCTGAGTTGTTGACCAGCTACATTTACAAGTAGTTACATTTTAAATGTACAGCTCAGAATTTACATGTACAAACGACTGAAGACATTTTGAAGTTTTCTTGGTTAAGTAAATATTCACCTTTTCAGGCACTTTTCGTGATTGAACTGCCCAAATGAATCAAACTGTGAGCAATACTGATTTTATAAAAGGAGTGATTTGTGAGTCTGAAATTCTTAACAACTTGTATAAAACATGATTGCTAAAAAGTAAAAATTATAAAAACGGTACGAATTACAGGGGGGTTTGGGGGTGATCAAAACAAGATGTATGGGGGGTCAGCCCTTTAATAGTGAGAAGTAGTTTTCTCTGATCTATATTTTAAATAATAATATTCATTCATTCATTTTCATTTCGCCTTAGTCCCTTTATTAATCTGGGTTTGCCACAGCGGAATGAACCGCCAACTTATCCAGCATATGTTTTATGCAGCGGATGCCCTTCCAGCTGCAACCCATCTCTGGGAAACATCCATACACACCCATTCACACTCATACACTACGGACAATTTAGCTTACCCAATTCACCTATACCGCATGTCTTTGGACTTGTGGGGGAAACCGGAGCACCCGGAGGAAACCCACGCCAACACAGGGAGAACATGCAAACTCCACACAGAAACGCCAACTGACCCAGCTGAGGCTCGAACCAGCGACCTTCTTGCTGTGAGGCGAACGTGCTACCCACTGCGCCACTGTGAGGCCCTTAAATAATAATATTAATAATTAAAATAATTAAATTGTATCTACATATATCCTAAAGTAAAGTAAAATTAGACGCATAGTTTGTATAGTTTGACCTGCAGTAGCATCTGAAATAACTAATCAGTTACTGTAGGTCAGAATACACAAATTATCGCTCAAAACACTGAAAATGTAAATACGTTTTATTAATAAATTAGATGCAATTGAAATAAACACATACATTTTATTTACTGAAGCATGGAAACTTGTATTACTGAAAAAGTAGAATTTCTTGAGGAGTGAAAATGATGCTAAGATCATTATAAGAAAATCGACTGACAGTCAACGATTTATCCAAAATTTTGTACAGGAACACAGTGCTATTTTACTTGGGCACTAGTAAGCAAATTACATTCAAGATTTCATATAGGGTGAATTTGGGTTAATTGAGACATTTTTTTTTTCAATTCTGACTTTTGCAATTTATTTTAATGTCTAACACATTGGAAAAACACATTAGACTTTTCTAAACACACATGAAAAAAAATGGACATATGACACCCAGATGAGCCATGCCACTATTTGAATTTTGAGTAAAAGGAAAAGATAATCTGGCACAGGTCACTTCATAATCTGGACATATGTAAGGATATATATGTGTATGTAAAGATGCTTGAGTGGTGAAAAACACTTCTGTTAGAAGTTGGGAAAACGACTGAATTAATTCAAAATTCAATCACAATTTTTACGCAGAGCAAGTTTATTCTTGCTGTTCCAAGCAAGAATAAATGCTATCATCTTAAAGTACATTGATGTTTTATGAAGAAATATGAACATAAAAAAGTTTTACGATCATATATAAAAGCCCCCCCCCCCCCCCCATGGCATAAAGCAGTAAAGCTTCGAATCAGACTTTTCCCCAATGGCTCCTCTGCTTTTTGCAAAGAGAAACCACGGTAACATCCTTGTACTGGTATAATGAAACACGTCGAGTGTATCTTGAGTGTGCTAATCAGTAGGCCACCATATGGATTTTTATTACAGAAACTTTAATTAACATTTAGCTCATCTGTGGCTTCATTAGTTCCCAGATGTCTCTCTGCATCTCTGCAGACCCTGTGGTGCTTGTGCTGCTGGTTGCAGGTGTTGTGAGTCTGGGTTTCTCCCATGCCTGCGGCTGTGTGGATCTGGAGGAAACCAGCCCTCACTGTATGTTTTGTTCTCTTTCCACTACCACTTTTATTCTTTCTTTATCTTTCAGTACTCAGATGCATATGTAACAATTTCTTCCTCACTGCTTCACCCCACTGCTTGAGAGAGGGACCCAGTGGCGCAGAAGAAAAGTGACGACATTGTAAAATTGATTGCAACAATTTATAATGTGTTGGCTGCAGTGGCAAATTTTGGCATAAGCAATATGCAGCATTTGCTTGAAACGTACTTTCTATACTGTGCTTATCTTCTTACACCACAGAAAAAAGAAACAGTGTAAAAAGCAATTGATTGACTTTACTTTAAAAAGTGGGTAAACCTGTTGTCTGAAAATTAAAAAAATGAACTATATGCATAATTATAACAATTAAGTTAACGACATAGTTTACCAAACTCATAAAAGGTTTAAAACCACATGAGGGAGAGTATATAAGATGAGGTAATTTTCATCCATCCCTTTAAGTCAATTTAACAGTTTCAAGTTACAGGTTTAACAATTTTTTTTAAGTAAAGTCACTTTAAAGGCAATGGGTTTACATTCATATGGGAACTCCAATGTGTGTCTGGAACAGACTATGGGAGTATGCCAGTATACCAATCACTCTGAAGAATAAGAAAACGGGCCAATGAATGCCAAATGAATTGGCAGAGCTCAGCTCCACAGCTGATACTGATTAGTCATTAGCGCCTATATCAGTGCCTGCTGAGGAGCGAGCATCTAGAATTTAGCTTCAGAGCCTCTCACGAGACTGAAGACACTCTATCTGCCAACCTGATTTCCAGACTGAAACCAGTTTACTCACCAGTGCGGGAGATGACGCGACAGCGGCGGTCGATCTGGGCTTTCTCGTCCCCTGGGCGTTTTGCTGGTGTGTACAAAAGAGCAGTTCCCATTAAAAGAGCAGATTCCCTAAGAGAGCAACACAGTCAATTAACACGTCTTTTTCAAGATGCTGTTCTGACTGTGTGTTTCTGGATGCGGTGGTTCCTATCATTCCTAATATGCATTTTTCCCCAGTGAGCCTGCGCGCACAGACACTGTGCAAGGTCGGAGAGACGAGAAGCGGGCCTCCTTGGCCCAACCGGACCTGAGTTTCTGAACTCACACTCCTCGGGATGGCTCTCCCTGGCGAATTCCCCGGAAGAAGCACTTATTTTTCTGGGATGGGCACCCTCTGGCACCCGTGCAGCGTTCTGGAACCCCCAGGAGGTTTTCTAGAAAGCGCGGTGGACTTAGGTGACCTATCAGTAGATGGTTAACACCGTCCATCAGGCTAGAGCACCTCTGTAAAGGCAAGCCTATGTCCTGTAGTGGAGTCTATTCGTTGTGTGGAGCTCTTCTCTCTGAGAAGAACCCCAGACATGCCAGATTAGTGGAAACACACTGAGGAAAAGAGGCGGTGCCTCCTTTTTGGCGTGAGTATGCAACACCTCTTAACAGATTATGCAGAGCTGAGGGCAGAGCGACACCTAAAACATTTGTGAGATTTTATAATCCGCAAGTGAACTCGGATTACTGGGTTACTCCAGTCAATCGAGATGAAGTTAAGCTCTGTGTTAAAAATGCTTGCTGCGCCATGCTCCCTAACACAGAGATAAGTGTGACCTTTTTATTCTGCTAGTAAGTTTCCCATCTGGTGAACCCTAGAGAATTCCTCCGAGGCCCCCAGCACCCGACTCAGCGAAGGAGTCGAGTGTCTGGCTTAGTGTGATGTCTGGTATGCCCAAACTGGTCTACCCACATGCTGAGGTTCGGTGCCAGCTATGCGCAGACCCCATATGCATATATTAGCCACAGAGTGTTCCTCCTGTCCAGGTGGACCCGTGTCTTCCCTACCCGCTAACCAGCTTATCATATGTAGCACTCCCCCTTTATAGGGCTAGTCCATATGCTCTTATTGTAATCAAGTCTCCCCTCTTGGGTAGCAGGTGGCCTCTGCAGCATCCTCCCCCTTCGGGGACTGGTACGCTTTCCCAATGTTCTGTCATAATCTAAAATCCCTAGTCTATATTAGCTAGGTAAAAGCACATTACGACCCCCCATCTAAATTTTGTAATTATTCCCATGTAATAGTAATTAAAGGGCCAATGGGACGTTGGAAGGTTGCGCTCTTGGTGATGCTTATGCGCTCACGCTATACTTGGCAAATTTCACATCAGGAGCATGATGGACTTAGCTGCTGTGGCGTTTTCCATGAAATCTCCCGTAGTCTGTTTCAGACACACGTTGGAGTTCCCATATGAAGGGGAACGTCCTGGTTATGTCCGTAACCCACGTTCCCCGAATAGGAGCTGTTAGCTGAGTGATCGGCTCTGATATAGGTGCTAATGACTATTCAGTATCAGCTGTGGAGCTGAGCTCTGCCAATTCATTTGGCATTCATTGGCCCGTTTTCTTACTCTTCAGAATGATTGGTCGTCTGGCATACTCCCATAGTCTGTTCCAGACACACGTCTCCGTTCCCTATTCAGGAAACGTGGGTTACGGACGTAACCAGGACGTTTACTCACTTTAAAAAAAATAAAAAAATAAATAAAGTAATTAATCGTTGTTGTTTTTTACTGTGGAAATGCTCTGCCCTGGTCAATTTATTTAGGGTAATGCAAACATTATATTTAGATTTACCAATCAGAATAATTCTGTTTGAAAATATACAGGTGTCTTTGTAAACAAGGTGGGAAAACCCAAAACACCAAACACATTTTTTAATAAATAATATAGTGGTTTTGAACCATACTATAGTAAAGTACTTGAATTAATCTGTTGTGGTAATTCTATAGTTAGTATAGTAAATTAACAACTATAGTAATATAACTAGATGGTTATATACTGTAGTTTTCTAATTTTATGGTATATTATACTACATTAAATAATCGTTTACAGCAGTAAAATCTACCACAGTATTTATTACACAGCTTACTGTAGCATTCATTAACAAAGTGTTGTAAATACTACATTTAACTATGGTTTAAAAACCCTATAGTACTTATAAATTACTATGATGTTTTTGGTTACACATTATTTTATAGTGTCCTTAATAGAGTGTAATTATTCATTTAACTACTGAGTAATATTGATTAATTACCTGTACTTACTATATGGTTAGGGTCAGGATGAGTGTTAGGTCTAATGTTATTCGCATACAATTATAATTAATTGTAATTACTATAGTAAGTACATGGAGCAATGACACCTTAAAATAAAATCTGGAAACAGAACAGAAGAGCACAAAACTGGGCATGTAGCTACTGATTACTTAGTGACTCTTATGTGTGAGCCATTGAATAATTCACTCAACTGATTCTCACTTCAATTCAGGAACCAAACAGCAAACTGTTTTTTAGCTTGAAGATGTTTGGTGGTCAGTGGTATTTTTGCAAATAGTCTGTCTTGTATGAAAGCGATAACACATTTACGCTGATGTTGTTAGCTTGATTATGTGTCTGTGATTACCTGTGGCACTGCTGAAATTCAGACGAAGCACCATTGCTCTTATTTTGCTTTTATATAAGTGTGTGTACTCATGTGTGTTGTACAGGGTCTCACATGAGTTAAAGCCCTGTAGCCTCCTCTAATACAGCCCTGCTCCTGCTGCAACCTACAGGCAAAACTGAGAGACCATATTGATCAGCTGTTAGAACTTAGATTTTCTCTCTTGAACATTTTAAGCCCTGAAATGAACGTACACATTTCGCACTGAGGGACATGTGTCCACATCTAAAATTACAGTTCTTTCCCAGATGTGCCCTGCTTTTATACACTGTAAAAAAAGAAAAAGACCGTTGCAGTTTTTAAATTGGTCAAATTTAGAAAGACCAAATAGGGTTAATTAAAGCAAATAGGGACAAATAACTCCCAGGAAAAAAAGAGAGTATTTTCTCATGATAGCCAAGTTTTGACATAGCCTACACATTCAATGTTTACGGATGGCACATATCATGGGTTTAATTTTTTATTGCATAACAGAAAATATGATACATTAAAATGAGATCACAATTGTCACAGTTCATTTCTGTTTGATCTTATTTTGACATTCTGTTACCTTTGTAGTTTGTTCCTATTGTGTTCAGTCCTTGGTTTCTGATTATGTGCTTGCTCATTTCCATGGTTACTTATTGTTATCACCTGTGTCTCATTTAGTTCCTTTGTTTGTTCTCTGCGTGTATATATAGTCTCAATTTGTACTTAAAGTTAGCCATCTCCATATTTCCTCAGTGATTAAACACCTGCTTTTGGATTAAGATAATATCATGGTTGACATCTGAGCTTGTAATCCTACAAACCTGGAACTATAATCTTTCACTGAGGAACTATGGAGGTTTTTCTTTTACAGACGTCCCTATAAGAAACAATTGCCATTTGTTCTTCAAAGCAAATGTTCTTGTCTTTATTTCTGTTTATTTTAAACATATATATATATATATTGGATAATAAGTAAGTGTTTTGAGTAAAATATTCATTTAGGTTTTATTTTCTGATATGAATGATGAGAATATAATAATTGAAAGCATTTGTTTATAGAAAATAAGAGGTCAAAATAAAATATTTATGTTTTTGCGGCTACAATATTATTCATTCATTCATTTTCCTTTGGCTTAGATCCTTTATTTATCATGGGTCACCACAGCGGAATGAACCGCCAACTTATCCAGCATATGTTTTAAACAGCCGATGCCCTTCCATCTGCAACCCAGTACTGGGAAATAAAATATGATATAAAATAATATTAATAGTTAATAAATAAAAGAAAAAATATTTTAAAAATGACTCAAATGACAAATCCTGAAAACCAATGATAGCTTAGAAGTGGTCTCTCTTTATTCCAGAGCTGAATTGATTCAGTATAGGGTACTTTGCATTAAAGTGATAGTTCATCCAAAAATGTCATTTATTTACTCACCCTTTAGTTGTTTTTGCAAAAGAAGATATTCTGAAAAATGTTGCTAACCTGTAACCATTGACTTCCATAGTATTTGTATTTCCTACAATGGAAGTCAATGGTTTTAAGTTTTCAGCTTTCTTCAAAATATCTTCTTTTGTGTTCAACAGAATAAAAAAACTCACAAAGGTTTGGAACATCTTGAGGGTGAATAAATAATAAGTAAATTTTCATTTTTGGCTAAACTATCCATTTATTAATTTATTCATTTTCTTTTCACCCGGAGGAAACCCACGCCAACACAGGGAGAACATACAAACTCCACACAGAAATGCCAACTGACCCAGCTGAGGCTCGAACCAGCGATCTTCTTGCTGTGATGCGATCATGCTACCCACTGCGCCACCGTGAGGCCAACTATCCATTTAATATTATCCTAATATTTTTATGCCTTTGAAAAAGTTAATACTTTATTAAATAAATAAGAAAAAGTAATATAACAAATTAGACTAGGTTACTTTTAGATGTTGCATTTGAAAGCAGCTCCTCAACTTCTTTATGCTGCTCTCCACTGCACATCTTTCCTCGGCAGGTGTTTTGACTCTGAACATCAGATCCACGTCGCCGGCGCTCTTAGAAAAGGGAATTGAGTTCAGCGCTTTGCCTTCTCGAGTGGAAGATGAAACGTCATATGCTATCAATGGACGAATTATGACAAAAGAGCCTCTGGTCGCGTTCGAGATAGCAGAGCTTCCCATCAGTCGGGTCTCAGCGGTATTTGCTCTATACGTGTCAGCGAGGTCACAGATGTGGCACGGGTTGGATGCTTCTGAGAGCTTCAAGCAAACACAATTTAGCATGGTGTCGGGGGCAGTGGCACAAAGCTGGCTGGATTAAGGGTCTGTCACACTCCGTCTCCCACAACAGGATAACAAGCAGTGCTCAAGCAGCTTCCCCTCAGGGGGGGAAACAGTGACCTGCCATTTGGTGTGGGGGCTACAGATGTATCCTGTGTGCAAACGATGCAAATACACATCAACGCATTAGATTACAGTCCGCAATGTAAAAAGCTGAATGTACAGCATACATTTCTGTAATAATACTGTGATACTTGTCTCCTCTAAAAAACAAACAAATTAGGACCTATGTTTTAAAGTTAATCAAAAGTTACGATATAGGTTGCATCCAAAAGCTCTAAAATGCTTCCTTCAAAGGCAGCAGTCCAAGGCAGGAAGGCTCAAGGCAAGTTTGAATCTGAATTCTGCTTCACTTCCTTTTTTTGGAGATAGCCTTTTTCAGATCAAATTTTGAAATCAGCATACACTGTTAGACATACATTCTTTATGGTTTACTACTGTAATATGCACTGCAGTGTTGTAATTGTAAAACTTTCACAGTAACTTATTGGAAAGTATGAATTTGCGGTATTCTACTGTATTCAAAGTAATCAAGTACTGCTATGTACAACCCAGGGTCATTCTGATTATGTACCCCTATATACATTTCTAGAGAGCGCCAAATACATCCCAGGAGGTACGTTTTTTGCTGTTTTTGTTTTTGCAAATCTACCAGAGGCTGCCGTGTACGCTTTTTGAGATCTCAAATTTCTCTCGCGAGTGCCATTTACGCTGCTCTGCTGCTTTTCTCGCTGACCCACACTCCTCCTTCCCTAAACCCAATCGATAGTGTTTTCAAAAGCGCCTGCAGAAAAGCCGTTCATACGGAGGTAAGCGGTCAGCGTGAAAGGGAATGATGTCATACCCCCCGTAGTGTTCGTTTTAAAGACGAAATGCAGCCATATGTACCCCTGGCTACATAATTCGCAATCTCTAGAAATATATATATAGGGCTACGTTTTCAGAATGAGCCTATGCTATGTAAAATGTATTTAAAATAGATTGATGAATGAAAATTACCATTGTGAACCATTTTGAATGGATGAATAACAAAAATACTGTTGTACATGATCTCATCACTTGTTGGGACATTATTAAATTCAAATAGTAAATAATAATAAAAAAATAATGGTTTTGTACTGGTAGTGTAAAATGTAAATGACAGTAAAAGTACTATAAGAATGGTCATACTTTAAATTTAAAATGTTCTAAAGGGCATTTTAGCATAAAAAGAAGTTGCGGTAAGGCTATTTTACTCTAAAATGAAATTGCGGTAGGGCCCTGCTACTGCAAAGCACATTTACAGGTAAGTTACTGTAAAGGGGAGTTGCAGTAACTTGCTGGCAACAGTGCTTTAAGTGCTGCCAGTAAGTTACTGCAAAACTACAAAAAAATGTCTAACAGTGTAGATGTTTGTTGTGTAGATCATTCACTGCCTTTGATATCCCACAATCTGGTTTTCATTTCTGACAGTTGAGCAAAAACAAACAAACAAAAAAAACTTGAGTGTCTTGAATCAATGCTCGGGTATCATATTGTGTGTAAGTGTATGTTTTGACCAATCTTTTCCATAGCGAGAAGTTAGTATTGTAGTCAGCAAATATTCCCTTTTATGTTTGTGTATCAGTGTTTGTGTGGGTTTCCTCTGGGTGCTCCGGTTTCCCCCACAGTTCCAAAAACATGTGCTATAACTGAATTAAATAAACTAACAAACCTTTTGGAGGCTGAAAAATTACAGTAAGTGGTGTTTGCATCCCCTTGTTTCCCCAAAGATAAATTGTGACCCTGGACCACAAAACTTATGTCTTGTGCTGAACGGGTATATTTTTATGAAAAGCCAAAAATGCATTGATTGGGTCAAAATGATTGATTTTTCTTTTATGCCAAAAATCATGATATTAAGGAAAGATCATGTTCCCTGAAGCTGTTTTTGTAATTTTCCTATACAGCAAATATATCAAAACCTCATGTAGACAGCTTTAAAGGTGATTTCCTTATCCAGCATATGTTTTACGCAGCGGATGCCTTTCCAGCTGCAACCCATCACTGGGAAACACCCATACACTCTCTTTTACAAACATACACTACGGACAATTTAGCTTACCCAATTCACCTATAGCACATGTATTTGGGGAAACCGGAGCACCCGGAGGAAACCCACATGAACGAGGGGAGAGCATGCAAACTCCACACAGAAATGCCAACTGACATAGCTGAGGCTCGAACCAGCGACCTACTTGCTGTGAGGTGACAGCGCTACCCACTGCGCCACCACACCACGCCGCCGCCATCTTAGCCATATAATATCCTATTCCAAGAAACCATACTATACATTGATGGAAAACTTATTTACTAAAATTCAGGTGGTGCAAAAATGTAAAAACAAAAAAAACCCATTGTGACTGGCATTGTGGTCTAGGGTCACAATTGTTTACTTATGCTTACATGTAGCCTATACACTGTATATGTACACTAGTATTTAAAAATAAAAATAAAAAATCTACACTGCACATTTCATTTACTTACTAGTTTGTGGGCTGTAATCTAAAATGTTTCTAACACTTTTTTTTACTCATTATACATGGAGTCCCAGGGAGCGTAACACGTATATTTATTTCTGCTCGATTCTCTGGTGTTGAAATCATTATGTTGCGAACAGAGTTGCAATTGCTCTCTTGTGGTTCTAATGAGTATTTAACACCAGTGGAGTTTGCTTGACCTAACAATGAGACCATATGCCTGACATGCAATTATGCATCCTATAGGCGACAGAAGCGCTTGTCGCATCGTGGCAATTATAAAGAGGAAGAAATACACAGATGACAGTATAAATAAATGCAGCAAATAGTAAATCAGTTGTGTAATTTATTCATGCTGCGGTGCATTGCTGGAAACATATTTATGACTGCGGTATGCAGACATCATCGTGGTGTTATTATTCATGTGAAAAAAAAACAAACTCAGTTTTGGCATGATTATGAAGAAACTTACTTTATGGCTGGAGATTTAAAAGGATAGTTCACCCCCAAACACACACGCATACACGATTGCGCATACGTACAGTATATATTGTTTTGTGATCATACAGGTTTCTAACTGAAGTTAAAATTATACTAAACACTAGAACAAAGAAATGAGTGCATGGTAAAAGAATCTGATTATTTTGATTAAATATCTAAAGCACTCCTAGAAGAAACAGATCCTGATTTATTATAAATATATGTAAGTGAAATCCACAGTAATTTTTAACCCCTCTTCAAAGACTGCCTGAATAAGGTTGTAGTTATTTATGACTTGGTCATTGCATAGTTATTACTTAATTGATTATATTATATTATATTATATTATATTATATTATATTATATTATATTATATTATATTATATTATATTATATTATATTTTTTCAGTTACATTTATAACTATATGCATTGACCATTATATATGAGAAAAAAACAAAAACTTCTGATGTGCTTTTATGTGGGCAAATTTTGTTTTACACACACACATATACGTATATAT
>CAIGQW010021621.1:0-10873 GCA_903798125.1 Danio choprae
TGTGTGCACATATAGCTCATGCACAAACTGACACAAGATTATGCCTAAAGAACACACAGATTCACTTATTGTTGGTTATGTCTGAATGTAAACATTTGGGCAAAAAAAATCATGTTTGCATATTATATCAGTGAAGAAGCATCTCTTGAACATGAAGACAAAACACTACCAACACAACTCCACATCCTGCGTGTCCTTGAAAGGGAATTATTTAAACTCTGGATATTGAAACATGTACTTTTGCAGAAAAGAGGGAGTTTAGAAACAGTGCTTACTGATATAGAGTATTACTCCCACTGGAGAGTGAGTCTGTGATTTTGCAGATTTCTTTTTCATACTCAAACTGCATCATTATGTGTAAAAAGACTACTAGGACCCCTTTTAAAATGTATTGGTATTTAGTTTGTCGTCTGTCTTCAAAGCAGCACTGGCACTAAATAACCTGATGATCATGTGGTTCAGCGTGATTTGAGATGATTCAATTAAATTCAAATGAAATCTCAGTCATCATTTACTCACCCTCCTCTTGTTTCAAACCTGTTTTGAACACAAAGGAAGATATACTGAAGAATGCTGTAGAAATACAGCAATTGAAGTGCATAGTATTATTTTTGTTTCTTACAATGGATGTAAATGTCTGCCTTTTTCCCCAACATTCTTCAGAATATATTGTTTTGTGTTTAACAGAAGGAAGAAACTCGTAAAGGAAAAAAAAGTGTGAGTAAATGTTGAGGAAATTTTCATTTTTGTGTCTCTTTAATGGATTGTGCTACATTTGTAGGTGGAAAGTAGACTGGAAGTTGTGCTCGCATCATTTGTACACAGACATAATAATAAAGTTGAATGGTTTTATTTGCTTGATTCTGCAGCGGTGGATTTCTTTAACCAGATTAACATGCTGTACGGCACCATCACAGACTTCTGCTCGGAGGACAGCTGTCCGGTCATGTCTGCAGGACCAAAGTGAGTGTTCAGACAGTGAGGAATGATCACATCTGGGTTTTCTCCGCCTCACTCGTCTCTCTTTCCCTTCAGATACGAGTATCATTGGGCAGATGGGACCAACATTAAGAAGCCCATTAAATGCTCTGCTCCCAAGTACATTGATTACCTGATGACGTGGGTTCAAGACCAGCTGGATGACGAGACGCTGTTTCCATCTAAAATAGGTCATTTCACATTGCTATTGATAAGTAAGGAGAAATTGACGACGGGCCTTTGAATTATTCGAAAATTAATGCACACTGTGGTGGAGATGTGCATTATTTTCTTATTATTCAATCAAACGGAGTCAATTATATTATGGTTACAACAACTAAAGGTTCTGTTCAGATGTTGTGTTTCAAAACATTTGTCTGGTGTTTTATCCTCAAACTGCTCCTGTGTGTTGGACTAATTTCTTGCGCGTCTCATCCAAAGACTTTTATTTTGTTTAGATTTAATTTCTGACTGTTGTAGCTGTGTAACTGAAATACTGATATGGAACTGCCTCGATCACACAAAATGCATTTTTTACAGTGAGATGCACTTTTTAAAATGGGTTTCTATTGGCAGTGAGCATTTTGTAAAATGTTTATGCTCTCCGGGTGTTACGTGTTTAAGATTTATGCATTTTGACGGAGTGTCCTGTGCGCCTGCAATTGAAAAAAAACTCAACTCTATGCAGAAAAAGCGCCTGACGTCATGCGCTCCTGCATGAGCATACAGTGGTTGCCTAGCAACATAAAAAGGTTAGTGCACTGCTCTTTTCTAAAGTCAACAAAAAAAACTGTATTACTGAAAAGCGAGTTCGTGTGATCATTCCCTAATGCAGTCAAAACCTGCCTGGAACTACTTTAACTGTGCATTTATGTGGAAATAACTGCACACGTTAGAATGTTCATCAGCCAATCAAAATCAAGCAATCAACAGCCCCACAGTATAAAATATGATGTAAATCAGTCATATCCCGCAAACAAGAGTGTGTTTTTTTCTCTGCATGATTGCAGATGTTAAGTTGATTTCATACAAGTTCAACAAAAATCAGAAGTCAATATTGTGTAAGTTACATGTTAGACACCATGGCTGTATCCGAAATCGCCCATATACCCTTAAATAGTGCACTGTTTGAGGGAGCAGCCGTTTCTAGTGGTTTCTGAAACCATAGTGGACATTCTGAAGTCCACTGAATCAATCCCACACTTACAAGTGTACAACCGATTTACACTCAACAGCTACCCATAATGCACTGTGAGAGTTTGCACACCAAATGAATTTCCACGTCTGACCACAAGGGTGCATTTGCAAACAGCACATGTTGTCGTTGAATTCTTCTGTTTATTAACAAAAATAGTTATATAACGAAATCTAACCAAAGCACACATTTATGAATCTCAGAGCTATATAATTTGTTACTGTTTTCAATGTTAAGTCATTGGAGTGATTCAATGATGCTTTCATAAAGACAGCATTTTGCTTTGTTTCTAAGTGAATCAGCCATTGTTTGAATGAAGGATTTAATGAATTTAGGCAGAAGATTGTTGCCATTTACTGGTGGTTTTACTCTCATATTTATCCAGGCAAAATAACAGCACAAAAACAGCAGACTATTGTTATTGATAATGCTCCAAATGTATTTTTTTTTGGTTTTGTAAATCTCGCACAACCTATTCCACAAAGTGCTGTTTGTATGTTTTGTGATATTTAACAGCATCTGTCCCTCATTTCCAGGTGTTCCCTTCCCCAAGAACTTCATGTCTGTGGCCAAGACCATCCTGAAGCGTCTGTTCAGAGTTTATGCTCATATTTATCATCAGCACTTTGACGCAGTGATGCAGCTTCAGGAGGAAGCTCACCTCAACACCTCTTTCAAACACTTCATCTTCTTTGTACAGGTGCTGTTTCTGTTTTATACTTTTAATGAACTTTCTAAAAGCTTAAGTAAACCACAAAGTTGTTTAGATTGTGTGTATTGAGTGTAGAATGGAAATTAAATTTAAAAACAGAAAAGGTGATTTGTGTTTTTATTTATCTCACAATTATTACTTTTGGGCGGCACGGTGACTCAGTGGTTAGCACTGTCACCTCACAGCAAGAAGGTCGCTGGTTTGAGTCCCGGCTGGGTCAGTTGGCATTTCTGTGTGGAGTTTGCATGTTCTCCCCTTGTTGGCATGGGTTTCCTCCGGGTGCTCCTGTTTCCCCCACAGTCCAAAGACATGCGCTATAGATGAATTGAATAAACTAAATTGGCCGTAGTGTATGTGTGTGAATGTGAATGTGTGTGTGTGTGTAATACACATTAAAGTTTCCCAGTACTGGGTTGCAGCTGGAAGGGCATCCGCTGTGTAAAACATATGCTGAAATAGTTAGTGGTTCATTCCTCTGTGGCAACCCCTGATAATTAAGGGACTAAGGCGAAGGAAAATTAATGAATGAATGAATGAAGGATGATTATTACTTTTTTTTTCCTGAGAACTGTATCTCAGAGTTTCCATTTATAAACTAGCAGTTGCACAATTTTTTGAGAAAATTCGGAGAAAGTTGGCGTCAATAGCTTTATAGTTAAGTGCGTCGTCATTTAGTACTGAGGCGCTCACGGTGACCCAAGTTCGATTTCCGACTCCAGGTCCTTTGCCGTTCATTCCCCTCTTTCTGCTCCCCACGATTTTCTGTCAATTCTCTCCACTGTTCTATCCTGGTGGTTTTACTCTCATATTTATCCAGGCAAAATAACAGCACAAAAACAGCAGACTGTTGTTATTGATAATGCTTCAAATGTTTGTTTTTTTGTTAATCTCGCACAACCTATTCCACAAAGTGCTGTTTGTATGTTTTGTAATATTTAACAGCATCTCGAGGTCCTTTGCCGTTCATTCCCCTCTTTCTGCTCCCCACGATTTTCTTTCAATTCTCTCCACTGCTCTATCCATTAGAGGTTAAAACACCTAAGAATAATTCTTAACAAATGGATTCTGAGAAAGTTTCTTTCCCACTGTTTTAACGAGTTTACCTAAACTCTGAGTTTATATCCCACAATTCATATTTTTTGTTCTGCAGAACTCTGCAATTATACTGTATCTTGTAATTTTGGGTTTTTAAAACCGTTTTTATCTCACTGTTTATTTATTAATTTTAATGGATTTTTTTGCAGAATTCTGAGTTTTGATCTTGTCGTTCATTTTTTTTTCTCTGTATTTTATTATATTTATTATTTATTATTTATTATTATTATTATTATTATTATTACTGTTGTTGTTATTATTATTATTATTATTATTATTATTATTATTATTATTAGTCAGAATTGTAAGATTGTCTTGACATTCAGTTTATTTCTACACAATTTAAAACTTGAGTTTTTCCAGCTGATTTCAGACTATATATATGCTGCAACTAATGTTTTTTCAGCGTTTACACCTTTTTGTTTCTTGCAGAATTTTGCAGAGTTTTGATTTTGTAATAAGTATTTATTATTTTCCTCTGTTTACGTTCTCGCTACATTTGAATTGTAATTATTATTTCTTTGCAGAATTTTCCAGCTGATTTCAGAGTTTATATCTTCAAAATCCAGAATATTACATCTTGAAAACCTTTTCAGCGGTTTCATTTTTTTTTTATATTTAAAAAATGTAATAAACACTGCATGATTTGTCTGTTTCAGGAGTTTAACCTGATCGACCGCAAGGAGCTGGCACCGCTTCAAGATCTGATCGAGAGACTCACAACGAAAGACAGATAAACTGAGAAAAAGACAAGAAAACACAGTTAACAGTGAAGCAAGCCAGTGGTCCTGCTCTCTCTTCTGACTCTCCCTTCTGTCTTTTATTTTGCTTTAAGTACAGATGATTTTAACCCCACAGCAATGCTAGACAAACCATAGTAAACTTACAGCACAAAACTAACACATCAAGATCCATCACTGGCATTTTATGATAATGCCTGGAGGTTTTTTTCAGTTTCTCAAGTCATATCGGTTTCGTTTGGTCACTAAGAAAGCAGGAGTAGAAGTGATTTGCACTCTTTCGGCTAGTGTGAATGTTTAAAAAGCTGTTTGATTCTTCAACATTGAAAATACAGGAGAAATGATAAGAGTTGAATAGCTATTTTCCTATGCAATAACGATATTGTTACTGATAATGTTGGACGGAGCAGTTCCTATCGGAGTTATTTCCAGCTCCTCTCCTCGTTCTGTGGATTTAATATCGGTCGCTATGAAGGTTTACTTTAACTAGTGGATATGAATATGAATTGTGCATGCTGAAAGTGCTGCTTTGTGGGACCCAAATGGCTGATGGGGATTCATATCTTACGCCGCGTGGCAAAATGTATGATAATAAGAGCTCAAAGAGTCTCGGAGAAGACGCTTGTTTTTGCACAAGCCTATTTCAGTTTCTGTTCTTAAAGCATTGAATTTGCTCAATTATTTATATCTGTTTAATTATTGGAGTATTTCAGTTGCATGAGAGTTGAGTTATCTGAAATATGCTTATAGTCCGTTCTGAAATATTATGGTTTTTGGTGGTGTTAGATTGTTAGGATTAGACTTCCAGGCTTTTCTTTTCTACCTCCTTTTTTTAAAGGCTTTTTTCCCTTCATATCTGTTCTTATATTAAAACTTTTATTGTTGTGTTTGACATACTTTTGTTTGTTTTAGGCTTATGTTGAAGAGTTTGTTGTTTGACGAATGTAATCGTTTGACTTTTAATGGTTTAATGGTAAAAGTGCCAACCGCAGATTAATACGAGACAGTTTCGATGTATTTATAGAGCATTTTTGTCACTGAAATGAGAATATATTTTCCCGGAATTGTAAAATAGTATTGGGTTAAATTAGATATGTAAATACTTGCAGATTTCCTGATTATTAAACTTTATTAAAACAATATCACTAACTGCTGTTACTGCTGTATATAGAGCCAATAAAAACCCTTCTCTTAACATAGTGTTTTTTGTAATTTATGTATGTTTTAGCATTTAATTACATTCACAAAAGTGATTTTATGTAGAGAGAAACATTGAATGCAATTAAAGTGTCTTATTTAATTACTGGTATGTCAAAATAAATATGTCAAATTATAATCCATCAATATTCAGAGTAATAGTTTGTCAAATATTAGGCTAAAATCATTTTCTGACCTGTATTTATATAATAGAATAAGAGACTGATCATAATTTTATTATATTTTAAGTTATTAAACATGTTCTTGCTGACAAATGTGTAAAACTACGGTTTGAAGGATATATTATATCGATATATAGGATATATTTTACTACGGATAAGAATATAAATAAAGATTTTAAATGACAATTAAAATATATATATATATATTACACATTTTTTACACATTTTAGTGGCTGTATTTTGTAAATAGCCAGCAGCTAGCTCAACTCTTACATGGTCGCCCACTGAAGCTAAGCAGGGCTGCGCCTGGTCAGTACCTGGATGGGAGACCACATGGGAAAGCTAGGTTGCTGCCGGAAGTGGTGTTAGTGAGACCAGCAGGGGGCGTTCAACCTGCGGTCTGAGTGGGTTCTAACGCCCTAGTATAGTGAAGGGGACTCTATACTGCTCAGTGAGCACCGTCTTTCAGATGAGATGTTAAACCGAGGTCCCGACTCTGTGGTCATTAAAAATCCCAGGATGTCCTTTGAAAAAGAGTAGACTCGGACTCAATTTTGTTATCCCGTTAAGGAAAACTACAATTGCAGCAAGGTGCCGTAACATAGGCGAAGTTCCATGTGCACATTAACAAAATATTACCACACAACATACAATACATAATTTTTTAGGTGCATCTCCCTCCCCGCTGGACTCATTTAATGACCTAATGGCCACCATTATAAAAGAATTTCTAATTCTATTCATCCTGCAAATCGGAACTCTAAAATGACGTCCTGGTGGCAGTAGCTGAAACACAGAGTACAATGGGTGATCCGGGGTGCATAGGATACCCTGAGCTCTCTTTAAAACATAGTTATGGTAAATTACCATTGGACCAGTTTGGTTAAAACCGATGATCTTGCCTGCCACCTTCACAAGGCTACTCAACCTGTTCTTGATTGACAAACTCAGATTACCGTACCAAGCTACAATGCAGAAAGATAAAACGGATTCAATAAATTGTTTATAAAACAGTGTCATCATAGAGGTACAAACCCGAAACCATCTAAGTTTCCTCAGAAAAAACAGTCTTTGTTGAACCTTTTTAAGGGGAGAAGGGGATTAATCTCGGCGTCCTGGCCACGTTTGCCCCCCCCCCCCCTATATATATATATATATATATATATACAAAAAATATATTATTATTATTATTATTATTATTATTATTATTATTAATAAATCAATGTAGTGTTAAATTAATATATATAATGTAAAAATATTATATATATGTGTGTATATATATATATATATACAAAAAATACTAAATTTTAACTTAATCAAATTTTAAGGACAAACAGCACTGCAGGATGTGTGCGTGTGCGCGAGTGTGCGTGTGTGAGCTTTACCTAAGACAAATATCTATCCCTAGTTGATATGATTAATAATATAATTAATAATGTATGTTGAATTATTATTATTTAATTAATGAACACTTTCTCATGGAGAAAGTTTACCATCAAATGTGTAAAACGATGCTTTAAAGTAGGCTATAGTTGCGAACAAACATTTAATTTCGACCAAATATATTTTTATTCTTATTATTACATGAAAAAAATGATTACACTGAATGCCATTGTAGTGTGTCTCTTCTGTAAAATGCTAAATTAAGAATATATTGTTATTCCAGTATAAAGCGGTAAAGTCTAGAAGGGATACAGCTGCGGATACTCACGTCAATATAGCATAATTTTTGTGATTCGGTACAACAATAATTAATATTTTGACATTACCGTGAGGGTTGGCTTTAGGGTTGAGGTAGACGTTAATAAAATAAAATTTAATAGGTAATTTAATAAATGATTTGAATGATACTCGGTATAATTACTGTTTTTACATTAATGTCATGATTGGGTTTAAGATTGGGGTTATGGTAGACGATAATAAAATACAATTAATGCCAAATTTAATAAATAATATACATTTTTCTCGTTAACTTCCGAACACAACTGTATCCCTTCTAGCAACAACCGTGTAAAGCGCATGTGGTTTGAAGCAGCTGTTTCCGGTGGGCAGGTCTTGCAGTTTAAGCGCCAGAACTTGATGTCCCGCCTGATTCAGAATATTCGACTGTAACTGTATCGCCAGTTTCTGCACATTTCTGCTGTATTATCGCATAAAGATAAAATGTCTCCAACAGCCAAAAGAGCCTGTCCCAGTCCTCTGAATGACAGCCTGGAGAAAAGACTCAAGCGCATCTCCATTGAAGGCAACATTGGTGAGTCTTTCACTGTACTTTGTCAGTATATTAACTTTACAGTAAGGATAATTTATTGATGGACACAACAATTAAACGCTTTAATCATGTGTGCACGACCTTTAATAGACTCTGACATCTGCTTATAAGATGAATAGTCTGAAGTGTATTAAAATTGCATGTTTTACACATTTTCGAAGGGAAATATTGAGGTTAGTGAACATTTATTTTTACCAATGACTAGATTTTCCTGCAAATATTCGTTTGTGTATATATTTAAAATGACCATTACGAAGATTAACTATGTTTTTTTGTAGTTTCGTACCATGGAAGCCACATTAACTATAGTTGTTTTAGTTTTGTACAATGGTAACCAAGAACTGTGGTTTTGCTAGTTAACGTCAACATAACTGTGGTCGTGCACATTATTATGGAAAAATTACGGTTACTGTGCTTTTACTGTAATAAAACCATAGTTAATTTATGTGAGGAACTTAATCTTAAACTTGTATTTTGCTTTTAAAATCCAAAAATCATTTGCGGAAGTTGTGTTGTGAATATTTTTAAACGACTCATATCCGCTTGTAGTGTTTCCGGCGGTTATCGAGAGATTATTGGACTGTTGTATAAGAAGTTTAACTTGTATTATCTTTAAAATAATTATATTTGTTCCTGCTCTAGCGGCGGGTAAATCCACTTTTGTTCGCCTGCTGGAGGAGCATGATAGAGAGTGGGAGGTTGTACCGGAACCCATCGCTAGATGGTGCAATGTACAAACTCAACACGACGAGTATGAGGTACAGTCAAAAATAACAACAAATATATTATAACTAATTCATTCATTTTCTTTTCGGCTTAGTCCCTTTATTAATCTGGGGTCGCCACAGCGGAATGAACCGCCAACTTATCCAGCATATGTTTTACGCAGCGGATTCCAGCTGCAAGCCATCGCTGGGAAACATACACACTCATTCGCACACATACACTACGGACAATTTAGCTTACCCATTTCACCTACACCTATACCTTTGGACTGTGGGGGAAACCGAAGCACCCGGAGGAAACCCACACGATCACGGGGAGAACATGCAAACTCCACACAGAAATGCCAACTGACTCAGCTGAGGCTCGAACCAGCGACCTTCTTGCTGTGAGGCGATCGTGCTACCCACTGCGCCACCGTGATGCCCCATATTATAACTTGTTTAATAAATGTTTTTAAATGCTTTATATGGTTATTTCACCATTAAAATATACATCTAAATGTTATTGCATCAGAAAACGCTTAATTTAACATTTACTCATTCATAGAGGACAAAAATGCCCATGTCAAAATAAAATCATTAAAGTATCTTATATTTATACATTTAACTAATATATTTATACACTTTTGCTTACACTTGATCGATTGATATCCAATGATTCTTTGCATTCACAGGCCAAACATGAAAAACAAAAGTGCCAAAATGTTATAAACATGACAAAATGTACAGCTATATGTAATGTAACTTCTACACTGGGATGAAATATTGGAGTCTGAATAGGTTTCATTGGGGATATTTTTGTAGCTAGTCTAAAATAGATTTATGAAATGAGGAAGAAATATTACAATTCCAACAAAAATACACCATTTTGCCCAAATTGTATGCTGTTTGCATTGGAAAAAAAGGCAAAATTAACACAAAAACTAAAATATAATAGACAAAAATGTCACAAGGGTTATAGAAAGGGTCAGAAAAATAGTAAAAAGTAGTTTAAAATTAATTGTGAGTGCAGATGACATTTGTTTTGATGAAAAAAAAAACATGAAAAAAGTGCCAACATGTTATAAACTTGACAAAAAATGTATAGCTGTATGTAATGTAAAGTATGACTATGAAGTCAAGGGGATAAACTTAGTAGAAGTAGTATTAGTAGTAGTAGTAGTTTTAATGGGTTTCATTGGGGATATTTTTGTATCTAGTGTAAAATAGATTAATGAAATGAGGAAGAAATCTTAAAATTGAAATAAAAATACACCCTTTTGCCCAAATAAATGCTGCTTGCATTTGAAATGGGCAAAATTATAACAAAAACTTAAAGGAAAAAGACAAAAATGTTCATAAAAGGAAGCACTTATGGCTGGGTGGTATGATCAAAGTTTTATTTCACGATATGAGAACGTTTGTTTCGCGGTAACGATATCTTTTACGTCTTTATATAGTTTTTTATAAAAACATTTATTCCAAAAAATATACAAAAGAGCTTTATATAATCAATAAGCTTAAATATTTAATAAAAGAAAATGTCTTATTTGACTATTCATTATTTTATTTTTAACCATATAGATATAGTAAACAAATTATGACTTTAGATGAACAATAAATTCCACTGTATGTCATGTTTTACAGTTTTATGTGGAAAGACGTTATTAATATAAACATTTCTCAAGTTACATGTTCTCACAGTTATCAAATATATACTAAGTATGTAGCTGAAAAAGAAAACTTATATATATATGTATGTGTATATATATATATATATATATATATATATATATAT
>CAIGQW010021629.1:0-11953 GCA_903798125.1 Danio choprae
GCCACCCTAAATTACTGATAGCCCCACTCTAAAGGACTGATAGTCCTGCCCTAAATGACTTATAACCTGCCATAAAATTACTAATAGCCCCGCCCTAAATTACTAATAGCCCCGCCCTAAATGACTTATAGCCTCGCCCTAAAGGACTGATAGTCCACCCCTAATTTACTAGGGGTCCCGCCATAAAGGAATTCCATGTGACCAGAATTGAAGAAAAGCCATTTCGAGGAGAAGGGAAGGTTATGGTTTTTGATTTTGACTAAATATTGAAGTGCAGATTCATCATTCATGACAACTATATAAAAATGTAAATAAGAAGAGTACAGGTTTTGTTCTCTCATTTACTCACCCTCAAGTGTTTCCAAACCTTTTCGTTTATTAAGCTGTTTTGAAAAGTGCATGCAACTGTTATCTATATTAAAATACTATGGAACAGTTTCCATATTTGCCAATTTCCAGCATTCTTCAAAATATCTTCTTTTGTGTTCAACAGAAGAAACTCAAACAAGTGAGGGGTGGATTTTTCCTTTTGGGTGAACTATCCTTTTAAGTTCTCATTTATTTATCATATATTATAGTTCTGGCCTCACAGTGGCGCAGTGGGTAGCACGATCGCCTCACAGCAAGAAGGTCGCTGGTTCAAGCCTCGGCTGGGTCAATTGGCATTTCTGTGTGGAGTTTGCATGTTCTCCCTGTGTTGGCGTCGGTTTTCTCCGGGTGCTCCGGTTTCCCCCACAAGTCCAAAGACATGCAGTACAGGTGAATTGGGTAAGCTAAATTGTCCCTAGTGTATGTGTGTGAATGAGTGTGTGTGGATGTTTCCCAGTGATGGGTTGCAGCTGGAAGGGCATCCGCTGCGTAAAACATATGCTGGATAAGTTGGCGGTTCATTCCGCTGTGGCGACCCCAGATTAATAAAGGGACGAAAAGAAAATGAATGAATGAATATTATAGTTCCTTATATAATACAGATTGTTTTGAAGCAGCTTCAAAGTAACAGATGTAAAAATAACAAGCAATGATGCCAAGCGATGATCAGAAAGGACAATTTGCTGTTAAGTAGCTCTAATAAGACAACAATGTGATTATTCAGCTTAGTTCAGTTCAGTGGTAAATGATTCAGGTCAGTGACCATGTGAAGTTAATCAATTATGAAATCCCAACTATGAAATGAGTTCATTTGAGCTATAAACAGCTCTACAGATGACAACACTAGCTGTTTTTCCATTCAAAGATGCTGGAAGTGAATCTTTTGAAACTGGAATATCACATAATACGTTAGCGGATAAAGCAGCGATTCAAAGAGAACAAAATATAATAAATTAATTTCACCTCAGAGGATGAAACACAATGAATGCAATGTGGTGGTTTTTGGACGTGAGAGACTCTCAGTGGTTAGCAGTGTCACTTCACAGCAAGAAGTTTGCATGTTCTCCCTGTGCTGGCGTGGGTTTCCTCCGGGTGTTCCGGTTTCCGTAGTGTCCGTAGTGTATGTGTGTGAATGAGAGTATTGGTGTTTCCCAGTGATGGGTTGCAGCTGGAAGGGCATCCGCTGCGTAAAACATATGCTGGATAAGTTGGCGATTCATTCCACTGTGGTGACCCCTGATTAATAAGGGACTAAGCCGAAATGAAAATGAATGAATGAATGAATAAGCCGAAAAGAAAATGAATGAATTAATGAATGAGTGTTTACTTTAGTCTCTGTGCTGAAGAGAGGAGGGTTTTCAGGTGTCCTGTTCACAACATTTGCTCTAACGGTTAAAACATGAGAGGATTTGCTCCATAATTGCTTGAGTGAAAACTTTATGCCTTCACAACACACTCATATGATGAAAAGCAGATATCTCTCGTCTCTGTATACACACACACACACACACACACAAATTAATAGTAATTTAACGTTTTAGACTGATGACTCACCGGCCACTTTATTAGGTACACCTGTCCAACTGCTCGTTAACGCTAAATTCTAATCAGCCAATCACATGGCAGCAACTCAGAATCAGAATCGGTTTTATTGCCAAGTGTGCTTACACACACAAGGAATTTGTTTTGACAAACTCAATGCATTTAGGCATGTAGACATGGTCAACGATCTCCTGCAGTTCAAACCGAGCATCAGAATGGGGAAGAAAGGTGATTTAAGTGACTGTGAATGTGGCGTGTTTGTTGGTGCCAGACGGGCTGGTCTGAGTATTTCAGAATCTGCTGATCTACTGGGATTTTCACGCACAACCATCTCTAGGGTTTACAGAGAATGGTCCGAAAAAGAGAAAATATCCAGTGAGTGGCAGTTCTGTGGGCACAAATGCCTTGTTGATGCCAGAGGTCAGAGGAGAATGGCCAGACTGGTTCCAGCTGATAGAAAGGCAACAGTAACTCAAATAACCACTCGTTACAACCGAGGTCAGCAGAAGAGCATCTCTGAACACACAACATGTCCAACCTTGAGCCGGATGGGCTACAACAGCAGCAGACCACACCGGGTGCCACTCCTGTCAGCTAAGAACAGAAACAGTTTCTACAATTCACACAGGCTCACCAAAATTGGACAATAGAAGATTGAAGAAATGTTGCCTGGTCTGATGAGTCTCGATTTCTGCTGCGACATTCAGATGGTAGGGTCAGAATTTGGTGTCAATAGCATGAAAGCATGGATCCATCCTGCCTTGTATCAACGGTTCAGGATGCTGGTGGTGTAATGGTGTGGGGGATATTGACACTTTGGGCCCACTAGTACCAATTGAGCATCGTGTCAACGCTCAATGTACTCAAATGGCCTCCACAGTCACCAGATCTCAATCCAATAGAGCACGTTTGGGATGTGGTGGAACAGGAGATTCGCATCATGGATTTGCAGTATGCATCATGCCAATATGGACCAAAATCTCAGAGGAATACTTCCAGTACCTTGTTGAATCTATGCCATGGATTAAGGCAGTTCTAAAGGCAAAAGGGGGTCCAACCTGGTACTTGTAAGGTGTACCTAATATAGTGGCCGGTGAGTGTATGTGTTTTAATTTTTTTTAAAGAACCTTTTTTTCCACCAAAATCTTTTGTGCAATAGAAAATGTATTTGTTTAGATGTACTGCAGAGTTTAAATGATTCAAAGCTTGTTTTGAACAAAAACACACTCAAGTTAACCATAACCTAAAACAGCTTTAAAGTTTAACCAGAGTTAATGTAATGTTTGTGAGTGTGTGTTTCTCAAGTGTTTTTTAATCATTAAAAACAACGAGCTTTGAATGAGAATGAGACACATACACATGCAGTATCCTGCAAATCTATCACTGTTCCTTCTTGCGTTTGTGACAAAATCAAACATTAGAGCGTTGAGGCAAGTCTGAGCCAGAGGAGGAGAGATACCCGAGAGCTCATTGAACCTTGAGGATTTCCAGCCTTCACACACACACACACACACACACACACACACACACACACATACACGTGCACAATCAGACACAACCCCTGCTAATTCTGGTTCAGTGTTTCGCTATGAGCGTCAAGCTATCTGTGTTTCTGCACGCTTCGTTTGACTTATAAGGAAAATACACACCACAAGGGATGAGCTCAAATATCTGATTTCACAGGACGTCCTGAACTCACAATAAGAAATCTGAGATCTTTCTAAAGGCACCGATGGAAGAAATGTAACATCCCAAAACACCAAAAAAACATTCCTATACGAGTATATCAGTGTTATGTGAGACAACACGTCCTCGAGTCAATAACCCGCCGATGCATCACTCATATTCCCTGACAGCATGTTATCAGATTGTCACAGTAGGTGCATTTATGAAGTCAAACAATACTATCAAGACGACAAGCATTCGGGTGTTTGGCATGAAATTTGAAAGTTGAGATTAAAGATTAGATCACTTGCTAGCTGTAACGTTATCCAGTAGCTTTTATAATGTAAATCTCAAATTCGTCCGTTGATATTTCAGCTGTAATCACTGCAGGCAGCACAGGACTTACGTCTTTTTAGACGTTAGTATTAGTATGGTAGTTTTAAGGATATCTATAAGCTAGTGTGCTCCAAAACGGTGACAAAATCCCATTTAGAAGACCTCATACTTCAGTTTCTCATCAAATCTTCTGACCAATCAAATGCTCTCTAGTGTCTGACCTGCCCCGCTCCCTTCTTCTCATTGGCTTTTCATTTGATGCACTTGAGCTCAAGCACTCTCACTGGCAGAGCTGTGAGAAAAACCAAACGCTATTGGCTGTTTTTTCAAAGGGGAGGGGCTACTATATGCCCCATTCATTCATTCATTCAATTTCTACTGCTTTTCCGGGGCCGGGTCGCGGGGGCAGCAGTCTTAGGAGAGAAACCCAGACTTCCCTCTCCCCAGACACTTCCTCCAGCTCCTCCGGGGGGATCCCGAGGCGTTCCCAGGCCAGCTGAGAGACATAGTCCCTCCAGCGTGTCCTGGGTCTTCCCCGAGGCCTCCTCCTGGTGGGACATGCCTGGAACACCTCCCTAGGTAGGCGTCCAGGAGGCATCTGAAACAGATGCCCGAGCCACCTCAGCTGACTTCTCTCGATGTGGAGGAGCAGCGGCTCTACTCCGAGCTCCTCCCGGGTGACAGAGCTCCTCACCCTATCTATAAGGGTGCGCCCTGCCACCCTGCGAAGGAAACTCATTTCGGCCGCTTGTATCCGAGATCTTGTCCTTTCGGATCATGATTCATAGCTCAGCCCCAGAATCAAATGTTCTTAATCATATTTAAGCATTTCACATTATTTTATTTAAATATTTTTATGATAAAATTGTGTTTTAGACATGGTGTCTGGTTTAAAGTTAACATGTTGCGCTAACGCACAAAATGGCGGGAAATGTCAACTGTTACTGTCAACTCGGTTAGTGGTTTAAAAATGCAGCTAACATTAAATTAGTAAGAGAATCAACTTTTCTCAATCACATTTAAGCACTTTGCATTATTTTATGTAAATATGATAAAATGCATTAAATTGTTTTAGACATGATGTCTGGTTCAAGGTTAGCCTCTTGCGCTAATGCACAAAATGGCGGGAAATGTCAAAACAACTTGCCGTGAGCCAGCATTTAAGTCTTTACTTAAGCATTTACTTGTACATCACTTCAGGAGTTCTAGAACAGTCGTTGTTAAGAACGAGCATGTCTAAATCAGTAGAATAAGACAGCCCAGTTTCTATTGATATGATGATGACCCACAGAAAAGTGACCCTGGGTAACGGCAGTCTCTGTGGAGATGCAATGTTCTTTGCTTCTTTCACATTCAGATGCTGCAGATGCTGTTTTGTTCAACATAGTGCGAATGGTGAGTGCGAACAAAGCAGTTTAAAGCTCAACCCCACACAAAATATCAAAGCCAAGTTGATTGAAATACAATCATGAAATGCTCTGTACGCTGAACACGGAAATTCCTTGGCAGAAATTGAAGGAAACGTGGACTGAGGACAGAAAATGTGTCAAGCTAAGAGCATGACTTTACATTGTGAAGCAGGTTGATCCTGTTTTAATTGGCAGGAGACCAGTTTACTGACAGACCAGTGTAAAAATAGAGAAGATGCTCCGACAGTTTTTTTAAATTGGGATTGATGGTTTTGTGAAGAACATTTAAGCTCTATTGAACCTTAATTCCAGTTTATTTCACTCTACACTGTAAAAACATCTGTAAATTGACAGTTTTCCATATATTGTGATTGTTTTTTTTTAACTTGTTTTATTTTTTGAATTGCATTATGGGATCTTGAGCTTTCCTCCAAAAGCTTTTGACGTTGAAAGGTTTGAAAAAGTGACTTTTATTTACATTTTTCATTTTAGTTTAAAGTGATTTATCAATCCAGACTCATTCTGAAAACGTACCTCTATATACATTTCTGGAGAGCGCCAAATATGTCCCAGGAAGTAAATTTTTTGCAGTTTTTGCTATCACAAATCCACCAGAGGCTGCTGTGGAGGCTTTTTTATAGATCTCTTTCTTTCGCGAGTGCCATTCGCGCCTTCTGTTCTCGTGTAAATCCACCAGAGGCCGCCGTCGACTGACTGACCAATCGACTGACCCACCCTCCTCCTTCCCTAAACCCAACCGACAGTGTTTTCAAAAGCAATCCAGAAAAAGAAAAGCCCTTGTGGCAGCGTGATTTTTACCACGTTTTCAGATTTTACCACATTCTCACCCTGTTATGTATTTAATTTTTTGGCTTCTGTTTTTGTTTCACCCGCTTTCTGGAACCGTTCTTTGCCGGACTAGAACCCCATCGTCGTGGTCGACTCCTCTCTGCGTCTGTAGTCCGCCAACGCACATGGCGAGCTAATGGACAAACTGGTAACAGCAGGAAAGCCGTCCATACTGAGGTAAGCGGTCAGCTAGTAAACACGAAAAGGCACGGTATCATACCACCCCGTAGCATTCATTTCAAAGACGAAATGCAGCCATACGTACATCTGGCTACATAATTCGCCATCTCCAGAAATGTATATAGGGCTGTGTTTTCAGGGCCTAAGTTGCGATATATGGTCTGGTGTTGGTGCTGCCAGTACATTTTCTGTTATTATACACACTTATTTCTCTATATATTAATTCTTATACATTATATTATCTCAAATGACTAAAATGTCAATAAAAAATCACTTTATTAAACTGCAGAGTTAAGTTTTCAACATCAAAAGTGGACAGAGCAGAGATCAACATCCATCATAATGCACTTCACAACCGTAAATAATACACAGAAAACGCTTGTGAGTTACTAAATATGGAAAATGTTTTACTGTGTAGAAAATGCTGGATTGTAGTAACCTAATGTTTGGTCATATATGGACAAACTCAACCTCGGGATTACAATTAAAATTTAAATGACACTAAATGTTTTTGTGTTTTAAAGGTGCTGGATGTACGTTTTTGACTCTTCTAAAGCATAAAAATAGCATAATATGTTTGCAGATATTTAGGAAACATGCTGAGTGAACATTCTTGTTTATCTGAAAAACAATGCTGAAGTCAGATATTCTGCTTTAAAAATGTGAGTTACGTGCCGTAACGGCTGACTTTGTTTTGGTCATTTAACCTGCCCACTGCCAATTATATTTCAGCACCCCAGGTTGCCTCGCTGGAACAGCGTATTTCATTCATTCAGTCATGAAGGCTCTCAAAGTGTGTGTCTGTGACTGAAATGCGACCTCCAGTGGACAGTAGCAGACTCTGAAATGAGACGCAGATTCAGAGCTCCACATGAGGTTATTAATTAGAAAATAATATAAATATTACAAATGTAAACATTAGGTGAGCAGGTTACATCGTAACCCCGTGTCCTAACAACACGCTACGTGACGAGATTTGCAGTGATAAGCAATTTGGCTGTTTGCACCAGACGAAACACGAAATTTAAACACAGCCATTCAGAAGCACAGAATAGTGCACTCACTTGAAGATTGAACTTAAAACAATTAAGTTATGCCAAAAAAACCTTAAGAGTTCTGTTGTTTTAACTCAAGTAGTTTAAACAAGCAGGAAAAGTCTCTTTTTTTTGAGTGTACATCATTTGTTAACAGGAGAATTATCTTTTAAGTCAGACAAACATGTTTAGCAATAGCCAGTATCGTCGTTTCAGTTTTGCAGGAAATAGAAAACAAGCAAAACAAGTCCACTTGAGTATAGTTCCCTCTAAAGCAGAATTCCCCTCTTATAAACACAATGGCTCATTGTAATTTGTGTATCTACATTATACTCCTACACGAGATGATAAAATCTATCTAAAATTCCTTATAAAGCTGTCATCAGTCACTCATGCCATCTAACACTTTCCTCCTTCCGTGAAACACACAATGTTTTCCACACTCAAACAATGACGTTTGCTGTTTGTTCAAACTAGTTATTTAAATTGAGCTGAAATAACACAAATCTTGAGTTTTTTGGGGGGACAATTCAATTGTTTTATGTTCAATCCACTTACATTTGTAAACGCTGATAAGTTAACTTAATGCTTTCATGTTGTCCCTACACAAATCGATTGTGTTGAACTCAACATTTTTACAATAGGCTAAGTTTGAATTCGAGGGCAAAATGATTCACCCTCCTGTGAAATTTGTATTATTTTTCTAATATTTCTGAAGTGATCTTTAACAGAGGATCACAAGCTCACTTGTTTCACAGTATTTCCTGTTATATTTTTCTTCTATTTCCTTTAGTTTGATTAGAGTTAATAAAATATTTACAATAAAAAAGAAACTGCTAAGCTCAATATTACTAACCCTCTTAAGAGTTTTTTCGAATTGTCTACAAAACAAACTACTGTTCTCCAATGACTTGCATAACTAACCTAACTTGCCTAGTTAACATATTAGCCTTTAAAGGTGCTGTATGTAAGTTTTTGACTCTTCTAAAGCATTAAAAAAAATTGCATAATATGTTTGCAGATATTTAGGAAACATGCTGAGTGAACATTCTTGTTTATCTGAAAAACAATGCTGAAGTCAGATATTCTGCTTTGAAAATGTGCGTTACGTGCCGGAACGTCTGTCTTTGTTTTGGTCCCTTTAACCCGCCCAATGCCAGTTTAGCCAATTATATTTCAGCACCCCGGTTGCCTTGATGGAAAACAGTGTATTTCACTCATTCAGTCATGAAGGCTCTCAAAGCATGTGTCTGCGACCGAAATGCGACCTCCGGTGGACAGTAGCAGACTCCGAAATGAGACAGATTCAGAGCTCCACATGAGGTTATTAATTGGCGAATAATATAAATATTACAAATGTAAACATTAGGTGAGCAGGTTACATCGTAACCCCGTGTCCTAACAACACGCTACGTGATGAGATTTGCAGTGATAAGCAATCTGGCTGTTTGCACCAGATGAAACTGAAATTTAAACACAGCCATTCAGAAGCACAGAATAGTGCACTCGCTGCACTCCAACGAAATGGTAAGGTTTATAATCTAATTAATACATATTAAACCATTAAACATTATTAAATGTAGATGCTGAATCACTCAAATGTGTTGGTTTGCACTGAGTCACAGATCTAAAGTTCAATTTCAAACGGTTTATTTTATCGTCAAGATCTGAGGTGAACTATCTGCTGCTGTATGACAATAAATGTCATGTAAAATGGCATTCAAACTCACATTATTAGCATTTAACACTGAATAAAGCACATGAGGTGTACCTGAGGTGATCATTTTCTGTTGTTCACCTGTGAGTAATAGAAGCCGTTTCTTATATATAAATTTCAGGTGTTGGTTAGAACAAAAGCTACTTTTAATATGAAAATATTCCTTCTATCGCGTGCCGTCGCTTTTATTTAGAACACGACTATTTTATTTAAGCCTTAAATCAGTCGTTAGGCTCAATAATCAGGCACACTCCTGTTGGTGTCGTCAATCTGGCAACCTGCACTTGCGTGTGTTTTGAACCAGGAGTCAGTGCAATACCTAGTTCAACCACTGGGTGTCAAACTTACTGCACCTTTAAATTCCACTTTAAGCTAGTTTCTTGCAAAATAACTAGTAAAATATTATGTACTGTCATCATGGCAAAGACAAAGGAAAGGAAATGAGTTATTAGAAATGAGTTATTTGAAAGTATAATCTTTAAAAATGTAGCACTTGAAATTTTTGAAATATAATTCAAATGAATAATTTAGTCTTCAAGTATATTAATTTTAATGGATAAAAGTCAATGATGTGGGATTGGAATGGCATTAGGTTAAATACGCAATGTAAATAACGAGTAAATGTTGGGCAAACTTAAAAATAAAGTCTCTGTAGTTTCTGTATTTAGTGATTCACGAGTGATTTCTGTTTATTTACAGTTGTGAATTTCATTATGGGATGTTGATCTCTGCTCTGTCGACTTTTGATGATAAAAATATACTACACCGTTAGCGTAGCGTAATATAGAACACCAACCAAGAAAATATATCACTTTAAACTACACTCACCGGCCACTTTATTAGGTACTCCTGTCCAACTGATTGTTAACTCACATTTCTAATCAGCCAATCATATGGCAGCAACTCAATGCATTTAGACATGTAGACATGGTGAAGACGATCTGCTGCAGTTCAAACCGAGCATCAGAATGGGGAAGAAAGGTGATTTTGAATGTGACATGGTTCTTGGTGCCATACTGGGATTTTCATGCACAACCATCTCTAGGGTTTACAGAGAACGGTCCGAAAAAGAGAAAATATCCAGTGAGCGGCTGTTCTGTGGACCCAATGCCTTGTTGATGCCAGAGGTCAGAGGAGAATGGCCAGACTGGTTCCAGCTGATAGAAAGGCAACAGTAACTCAAATAACCACTCGTTACAACCGAGGTATACAGAAGAGCATCTCTGAACACACAACACGTCCAACCTTGAGGCGGATGGGCTACAGCAGCAGAAGACCACACCGGGTGTCACTCCTGTCAGCTAAGAACAGGAAACTGAGGCTACAATTCACACAGGCTCACCAAAATTAGTCAATAGAAGATTGGAGAAATGTTGCCTGGTCTGATGAGTCTCGATTTCTGCTGCGACATTCGGATGGTAGGGTCAGTATTTGGCATCAACAACATGAAAGCATGGATCCATCCTGCCTTGTATCAACGGTTCAGGCTGGTGGTGGTGGTGTAATGGTGTGGGGGATATTTTCTTGGCACACTTTGGGCCCATTAGTACCAATTGAGCATCGTGTCAACGCCACAGCCTAGCTGAGTATTGTTCCTGATCATGTCCATCCCTTTATGACCACAGTGTACTCATCTTCTGATGGCTACTTCCAGTAGGATAACACACCATGTCATAAAGCTTGAATCCTCTCAGACTGGTTTCTTGAACATGACAATGAGTTCACTGTACTCAAATGGCCTCCACAGTCACCAGATCTCAATCCAATAGAGCACCTTTGGGATGTGGTGGAACGGGAGATTTGCATCATGGATGTGCAGCCGACAAATCTGCAGCAACTGCGTGATGCTATCATGTCAATATGGACCAAAATCTCTGAGGAATATTTCCAGTACCTTGTTGAATCTATGCCACGAAGGATTAATGCAGTTCTGAAGGCAAAAGGTGGTCCAACCCTGTACTAGTAAGGTGTACCTAATAAAGTGGTGAGTATATTACAAATGTTAATATAAGTCACTTTTTTGCTGGAAGTTGCTGGAAGAAACATCAAGGTCCCATAATGCAACTCAAAAGCATAAATAAACGGGAAAATAAAAACATGAATGGGAAAACTGCTAATTTACGTATATTTTTACAGTGTAAAACCTTTAACATCGTCTTTAAAAAGTTGCTTAAAATAGAAAAGAAACTCTGTAGATTATTTTAGAAAAGCAAAATGAGTTCTTTTCTGTCAAGGAGTGAACTTTATTTTTAAGAGGTTGAATGTCAACACTTTCACTTTCCTGTTTAAATGCATGGCTAATAACTCTTTACCCTGCTTTCATGTGGTGGAGATTTACCTGTGACAATGGTCAATGCTTTTGGACAATTACTCAGCAAATCCGCTCTCACTCCTTTCGGGACTGTTTCTCTTGAGCTGATGATTTTCACTTTGCCTTAAAAAGACAGAGAGAACTTCATTTGTAAAAAACAAACGAACAAAAAATCTGAATAAACTAACAAGTCAGTTTAGTTTTCATTGAAACTTCTGGTGAAGTTCAGTGAGCCGTGATCTTGCATGCTGCATTGTACTCTCATTCGCTTGCGTAATAGGAAATAAACTTTCCATCACGGTGCCAAGATAAACATAAATATAAAACTCCAATGGGGTTTTTTGCTGAAACTAACACTAGTGTTCTGCAAAACAGGTTGAATCGCTTTCAGTTTGTATGACGTGCTTTACTCAAGACACCTTCCCATATAGAAATCTGATATATAGCAATATATGCAAATTACATATATGGCATACAAATTCATGTTTGGATTTTACACATAAAATATATGACATGTATGTAACATATTTGGAAAAAATTT
>CAIGQW010021633.1:0-11663 GCA_903798125.1 Danio choprae
GGACTTAGGTGACCTATCAGTAGATGGTTAACACCGTCACTCAGACTAGAGCCCCTGTATAGGCAAGCCTATGTCATGTAGTGGAGTCCATTCGTTGTGTGGAGCTCTTCTCTCGGAGAAGAACCCCGGACATGCCAGATTAGTGTTGTGTTTTCTTCCTTCAGGATAGCTGGAGCGCAGGCTGTCACCCTCCACACTGAAGATTTGGTGTGCTGTCATCCTTGCCCTCGGGGGGGCGGCAGATGACAGCGCACTGGGAAAGCATAACCTTATCAGCCGGTTCCTCAGAGGTGCGTGGCGCGAGATGGTTAATTCCATCCCGCCCCCCTACTCTTGCCCTCTCGGGATCTCTCTAGCCCCAGCGGTTATGGTTAGATCCGTTGAGCCACTCGTTTCAGTATCTATAAATTTTCTGTCCATGAAGACAGCTCTGCTGGTCGCGTTGGTATCATTCTGGAGGGTTAGGATGCCGGTGGCATTTTCGGTCAGCGAATCGTGCCAGGAATTTGGACCGGCCTACTCTCACGTTTACCTGAGACCCCGGTTCAGCTTGTGCCAAGGTTCGTACCACCCCCTTTATATTAAAGTGGTAGTGAACCTGCGAGCGCTGTCTGCGGAGGAGACAGGCCCAGCCTTTCATTGTATGTCCGCGCACTGCGCTTAATGTCACATGTAGAGCGTACATCTTTGAGCAGCTCTTTTCTGTTATGATCGGCAGAAGGGAAGTACCGTATCAAAACAGAGGTTGGTCCATTCTAATAGTATGCCATCACCCTCGCTTCATGTGCCAGGGTGAGCTGTGTCCCCCGGTAAGAGGCGGTGCCTCCTTTTCGGCGCGAGTACGCAGCACCTCTTAACAGATTATGCAAAGCTGCGGGCTGGGCGACACCTAACACATTCGCGAGGTTTTGTAATCTCCGAGTGGAGTCGTTTTCTTCCCGATTATTGGGTAATCCCGATCAGTCGGGAGGAAACTAAACTCGGTGTCAACAACGCTTGCTGCGCCATGCTCCCTAACACGGAGATACGTGCGCCTTTTTTATTCTGCTAGTAAGTTTCCCATCTGGCGAACCCTAGAGAATTCCTCCGAGGCCCCCAGCACTCATCTCAGCGGAGGAGTCGAGTGCCTGGCTCAGTGTGATGTCTGGTATGCCCAAATTGGTCTACCCACATGCTGAGGTTCGGTGCCGGCTATGCGCGGTTCCCACGGTAACCCCATATGCATATATTAACCACGGTGTGTTCCCCCTGTCCAGGCGGACCCGTGTCTTCCCTAACCGCTAACCAGCTTATCATATGTAGCACTCCCCCTTATTAGGGCTAGTCCATATGCTCCTATTGCCATCAAGTCTCCCCTCTTGGGTAGCAGGTGGCCTCCGCAGCGTCCTCCCCCTTCAGGGACTGGCACGCTTCCCAACGTACTGTCGTAATTTAAAATCCCTAGTCTATATTAGCTAGGTAAAAAGCACATTACGAACCCCGATCCAAATCTAAACTTTCCAATGTAATGGTAAATAGAGGGCCTAGGGGACGTTGGAAGGTTGCGCTCTTGGTGATGCTTGTGCGCGCACGCTATGCTTGGCAAACTTCACATCAGGAGCGTGACGGGCTTAGCTGCTGTGGCGTTTTCCATACAGTCTCCCATAGTCTGTAAGACACACGTTGGAGTTCCCATATGAAGGGGAACGTCCTGGTTACGTCCGTAACCCACGTTCCCCGAATAGGGAACAGAGACGTGTGTCTCCACTGCCACAGCACCTGAGTCTCCAGCTGTTAGCTGAATGTTCGGCTCTTCAGCAGGCAATTCTAAGGCTCGCTTCACAGCAGACAGCTTATATAGCGCTAATGGCTAAGCGCTGTCAGCTGTGGAGCTGAGCTCCGCCAATTCACTTGGCGTTCATTGGCCCGTTTTCTTAATCTCCAGAGTGATTGGTCGTCTGACGTACTCCCATAGTCTGTAAGACACACGTCTCCGTTCCCTATTCGGGGAACGTGGGTTACGGACGTAACCAGGACGTTCTGTTTCATGCTGACTTAGATAGATAGATAGATAGATAGATAGATAGATAGATAGATAGATAGATAGATAGATAGATAGATAGATAGATAGATAGATAGATAGATAGATAGATAGAAAAAAAAGAAAGAAAGAAAGAAAGAAAGAAAGAAAGAAAGAAAGAAAGAAAGAAAGTCTATTTTTATTTATTCTTTATCTTGTTTTAAATTAGCATTTTTTGTCTGCTAAAATGTAAAACTAAAGATTGAAGACAAACTTTGGTTAAAAAACTTTTTTCTGTTTTTGTTTTTTTTAAGATTTACCAATATTCTAAATAAATTATTTGATTTAACTGTTTAAAACAAGAAAGCTGTAAAGATTTGAATTATATATAAAACAAGAAAGCTGAAGGCGACACGGTGGCTCAGTGGTTAGCACTGTCGCCTCACAGCAAGAAGGTAGCTGGTTTCCCCCACAGTCCAAAGACATGCGCTATAGGTGAATTGGGTAAGCTACATTGTCCATAGTGTATGTGTGTGAATAAGTGTGTATTAATGTTTCCCAGTGATGGGTTGCAGCTGGAAGGGCATGCGCTGCGTAAAACATATGCTGGATAAGTTGGCGGTTCATTCCGCGGTGGCGACCCTAGATTAATAAAGGGACTAAGTCGAAAAGAAAGTTTGGTAATTTTTGTAGCATTGTTGTAAACAATTTTGCTTGTATGTAAATAAATGTATCCCATTTTAAGAATGTTTTGATTGATTAAATTAGTTAGTTACTTTCTTAGTTAGTTACTTATTTGCTTACTTAGTTACATTTAAAAATGAACAAAAAAGCTACTGAATTTTTTATGATAATTTTTCTATTTTCTTTTCTCATTTGTTGTGTTTGTCTTTTTCCATGTTTTTAGCTTAACGATCATGCATAAAGTTGATGAAGCATTGAAATGAAACATTTAGAAAATGCACTTGATTCATGTGAGGAACTAATGATGCCTCACTGCAACCCTTATCTAAGTTATAATTGTGTCTTTTAAAGGATATGTGGATCATTAGGACTTTGAATAGGTCTGTCATTATGAAAAACAGACCTGCATTTAGGAGCAATGAATAGGGTGATTTAGATGTATATAAATATCCTTACAGAGCTATAGGGCAATGAATCGAGGTTGGCAAGATGAATGCATGACTTCCTAATGGCATAATGACAGTAATTGGATGCATATTGTCAGTCCTTATAATTACTACATCATATACAGAAGCCCATTAGAGTGAAATTGCCTGTAAGGTCACATTACAAGCAGCAACGCAGAGACAAACATATTTGCAAACAAGTATAGAGGCACTTCTCTCTGTTTACAGATAATCAGTTTTCAACAAGCAGCACAAGTTGCCTCCTCTATCTCTTATTTTCACCTGGGATTCCCATCAGTTTGTGTCTAATTACCTCAAGGAAACTGTCAGTCTCCTCTAATTATGGCGCTGTTCTCCCTTTTTACCACAGAAGGGGCATCAAACCAACCAGTAAATCTGATTTGCACCCATAATTTAGAAGTACTAATCTCTTAATTGTACTGTTTACCATTAAGATTATTATGACAACAAAGTATATGCAATTTTTTTGCTAATTTAAAAAAAAAAAAGAAAGAAAAAGAGCATAGACAGCAACTTTGCTGGCCAAAATCGCTGTATTATGCATGTCAGGCCAGTAGATGGTGTGTATTATATTTGTATTATATTATATTATATAACTTTAAAACAGGGGCGATGCAGTAACGCAGTGGGTAGCACAACCGCCTCAAAGCAAGAAGGCCGCTGGTTCGAGCCTCGGCTGGGTCAGTTGGCATTTCTGTGTGGAGTTTGCATGTTCTCCCCGTGTTAGCGTGGGTTTCCTCCAGGTGCTCCGGTTTCCCCCACAGTCCAAAGACATGTGCTATAGTTGAATTAGGTAAGCTAAATTGTCTGTAGTGTATGTGTGTGAATGAGAGTGTATGGGTGTTTCCCATTGATGGGTTGCAGCTGGAAGGGCATCCGCTGTGTAAAACTGTATGCTAAGTTGGCGGTTCATTCCGCTGTGGCGACCCCTGATTAATAAAGGGACTAAGCCGAAAAGAAAATGAACTTTAAAACAATAGAAGGCGACTCAGAGTAATTGTGAAGAAAAAGAAGATACACAATGGTTTGCGAGTGAAGTATCTGAATGAATTTATTTAATTATGTATAAACATGAATAGATTGTGTGTAAATTTGGAGGACAATTATGTTTGCTTTTAGTACTTTGCAATGTTTGCTTTTAATACTTCAGTACACTTACATAGGAATCAGAGAATCACATAATACCAATTGTGACATTTTAATAAAATATATAGATTTGACATATAAGACTAAACTGAATAACAATACTGTTTTTACCAGTAAATATGTTTTTTATTTAACATTTTCATTAAATATGACCTTCATCTCCATTAAACATGCTTCTTTCTACGATGTAGGCTCATGTTGTAAATTTATGTGATTTATTTAGACTACATTTTATGGAAAGTATACAAGCCAAACTGTCGGCTTAATACAAATTGTATAAGTAATAATAACATGTAATAACAAATCCAGGCCATTATCTTCATTATGTTCATATGTCTTTTGTGTAAAGACAAATTAATGATGTGTGTATTTGTGAATATGATGTACATAAAAATGTATACTATTGCTAACAATATATACAAAATATATTTAAATACACAAATACAGTTTGTCTTTTAGACTTTAACTAATAAATTGTACATACAATAGAAAAATGAAACATTCTTTAGACAACCTTTGCACCAAATACATGCATTGGCGGTCCTTAATGCTTCAAAATATAATAATAAATAAACTTAAAAAAAAAAACCTTCAGGAGTTTGAAACATGAAATTCATGGGAAATGTGAGCAATTTCAAAAGTCAGCTTTTTCAGAATCCCAAAACGTACTTATCAAGTAAATGAGGGACCAAAACACACGATTACCAAAATGTTTTCAGTTTTTAGTTAAATTGTTGAGCAAACTAAATGTACCTTCAGAGTCATGAACATGTTGCAAATTAAAAGTCCTCCTTCTCCTGCTTTTTTCCCTGAATAGAAAATGGAAAATTCTGGCTTTCTGAGGAGTTTTTAGCTACAGTAGTTTGAGTTCTACATGAGGTCACCTGTGCATTGCTCATCCTCCAAATTCTCTCTTTTTAATGTACATAGCACAGAGCACATATCGTATTCAGTATGGGTGGCATGTGAGGATATTAACGGAGTTAATGAGCAGAAAGTGGGATGTGTGCAATGAAACAAATGTGGCCTCCACTATATATGCAACCCCTTTCTTGCTGTCGAAGAAACTCAAACTGTGTTGGTTAGCTTCAGACCACAGGGGCACACAAACACACACACACAGATACACACCACCCGGCTGCTTCAGTCAAGGCCATCAGATTAGCTTAACGATAGCAGAGAGCTAATGCTGGTGAATGAGAGGAGGGCACGGAGGGACTGCTATGGTAATATAATGAGACACTCCATTCCTTAAGTGGATGGTTATGTATTTTGTTTTCCAAAACAATTTCGAATATACTAGCTTAGAGTTCCTTCTGTTAAAAAAACCCTTGCATCATTACAGCAATTTTCAGTTTCACATTATCAGTTATTATTGGTACAAAATCACTAATAACGATTCTTAAAATTATCAGTGCTGAAAAGATTTGTTCTTGCTTCGTAGTAAACGCATGTCATGATTTTGCGATCCTGTATGATGCGATCCTGGATTAACATCTATATTGATCCTGGAACATAACTTTTGTTCGAAATTGTAATCCATACCTATTCCCTACCCCTAAACCTAACCATGACTGTAAATTATTCCCATAATCAGAGGGGAATAATAGTTGGATAACAATCATGTAGAAGTGCATAAACCTAACCGTACGCCTAAACTTAATATAAATGCCTTAATTCTGAATGGCTGATTGAAATGTTGTTCCAGGATCAACAAAGACAGGCATGGAAACATTACATTATAAATATATTTATAGATCACATGAATATGTTTAGTTTGTCTGAATATATAGGATTTTTTATGGGTTTCAGTAAATTGTTAATATGTGTTTATTCTATGGCGGTATGCTTACCAAAGATATCAAAAAGGTGCCATGTTTTCAGACATGTTTATATTATGTTTTAACCAACACAAAGTACCAATGTTATAAACATATCAACAGTGTTAAGAAAGCAAAAATCGGTGGAATAACTCAGGTTTTCAGTCACAACAAATAAAAACAGCAACAAATAAATGCTCCAAATGACAATTTAATTATTTAACATTTTAATTATGTAATAAAGAGGTGGTGGGGGGAAGGGGGGGGGGGGGTTAAACTTGGTAATTTTTTCATATACTGTATGTGTATATATTTTCTATACATTTTTAATAGAAAATAATTTGACAAAATTGTGTTCCACTTTGTTGTTCCCCAAAGATTTGAAACTTGTTTTCTATATTACCTTGCTGAATTTCTTTCGGATGAATCCAGCTGATTCATTGATATACACTGAGTGGTCTTCTAAAGATTCTATTCAAGATATGCAAAATAAGCAACATTTGTTGTATTCCCTTCATTCAAAAGTGTTTTCATTCTCCTCAAGCAGATGAGGGATAAGAGGCAGAACAGAGAATGAATTTTAAAATGAAAGGGACAAAAAAAGAAAGGCAGGAGAGGGAGAAAGCGGCAGGCCAGGGAAATCCAGGCCTGCTAATGAAGATGACATCTTGAGAGCTTGGTGGTTTTGCTACATCGAGAGCAGCCATTGGAGGATAATATCCTGCTGCGTACACACATAATTTATTACTGCAATATACTCACCACTCAAATGAGTTCCAATGGAACTCATTAGCTACTTTGATGAAGATCGGCCAAGACAATAAAGAAACAGAGAGTGCAGGCAAAATAAATGAAAAAGAAAGTGAACACAAAAGGCGGAGACATATTTGTGTGGAGGTTTATTGAGCTCTTTATACTTCTAATTGAATGAATTAGATTTATATTAAGCGTGTGCGTCTGTGCGTGTGTGTGAAACTGAACATTATAGCTCTAATATATGGACAGAGGATGATGCAAGAGGCTCATTACAAAGATGTGGGGCTTTGTGCGTAAAACTTTGCTGTGGTTTCGTTTGAAAAGCATGAGGATATGTAGTCCTCACGGGGGATTGGTGAAATGAACTAGTTAAAAAAAATGGTTCAATGGTTCGATTACGTTATCACAAAAGGACGCTATTCACAATGACAATAATTCTGTCATGCATTAACATGCACTCAAATACATTAAAATGCAACCCATGCTCATTCTGAAAACGTACCTCTGGATACATTTCTGGAGACTGCGAAATACATCCCAGGAGGTATGTTTTTTTGCAGTTTTTGTTTTCTCGAATCCACAAGAGGCCGCTATGTATGCTTTTTGAGATCTCAAATTTATCTTACGAGTGCCATTCGGGCCTGCTGTTCTTGCGTAAACCCACCAGAGGCCGCTGTTGACTGACTGTTGACTGACTGAATGTCTGACTAACCGATTGACTGACCCACCCTTCTCCTTCCCTAAACCCAACCAATTTTATTGATTGGCCCGCCCATCCATTTTCAAAAGCAATCCAGGGAAAAGAAAAGCCCTCGTCTGATTTTTACCACATTTTCAGATTTTTCCACATTCTCACCCTGTTATTTACTTGTTTATTTTATTTTTTGGATTCAGTTTTTGTATTACCTGCTTTCTGGAACCGTTCTTCACCGGACTCGAACCCTGTCGTCGTGGTCAACTTCTCTCTGCGTCTTAAGTCCGCCGACGTACATGGCAAGCTAATGGGACAAAATGGTTACAGCGGGAAAGCCATCCATACGGAGGTAAGCGGTCAGCTGGTAATCCCGAAAAGGAACGGCCTCATACTGCCCCGTAGCGTTCGTAAAAAAAAATTAAATGCAGCCATATGTACCTCTGGCCACATAATTCGCAGTCTCCAGAAACATGTAGTGCTACGTTTTCAGAATGAGCCTGTGTTGTTAAAATGAGGTCAGTACTCAAAACTTCAGTTATGAAGCGTACGTTACATTTGCTAACGCTTAAATTGAAGGGGGTTTTCATAAGACTGTCATGACACCTTCATAATCATGACATGACACATTTCATGAATATGAAGGAGATTTTATGCATGCTTATAATTCCATTAAATGTCATTAGCTCAATTATGTAATTTTACACATAAAGGTGACATTGTTTGAGATGTCTTTGTTATGGGCCATTATAATTGTGTCATGAATATTTTTCTGCTCACTTTTTTAAGTGAAATAAAATGAATTTGTTTTTACATTTCTCAGTAAAATGTCAATCCTTTTATAAAGGTGTCATTATTATTTACTTGCATGTAACGACAAATTCAATTTGTACCACTGTAATTGAGGTCAAGAAACATATTATTGAAACTTATAAAATTAATAACACAATTACAGTATAATGTTCTCATGACAATCATATTTAGTTTAGGTGTCCTGGTAATGTCAGGTTGTCATGAGTCATTTAAATTGACATAACCAAGCAAATGAAACTTAATGACAGTTGTCATAAGTGAACATAAAATCTCATTCCTATGCATAGGATGTGTCATGTCATGATTACAAAGATTGCATAGCAGTCTTATTAACACCCCCTTTAAGTAAAGTTTTCCCTTAAAAAATTGAATTTGTATTTGTGAAAATGTTAGTCACCAAGTTGAGTGCCCACCAGGCACACTAGAGGGCACTCTACACATCACATCTGCCACTGCCACTGCCACTTGTAACAGTAAATGTTTTATGTTTCTTTTTTTTAATTAACACACCTTTCACCATATTTGCTTTCTCGTTTAAGTCATTGGTTCACTCTTACTGATAGTACCAACACAGCACCAGTTGTCCAAAGGAAGCAATGTGTCTGTCATTGTGATAGTAAATCACTAACTGCTTTTGTACAATAATACAAATTTATCTACATTCAAATTGCGTAATGCAATAATTTTTTTCGCTGACCGTAAAATAATACAATATGTTTTATTATTATCTTTTATTTTGTATTTTTTTAATTAAATCGCTTATTTTCTGTTCTGTTCTTTTATTTTGAATGTTTTTCGTGAAAAGATAATGCAACTTTTATGTGTCTCCAAGCTCCAGATATTGAACATAAAAGAATTAACATTATTTTAATTCCTTGCAATTCCTTGTAGGTAAGTTTCAACAGAACATGCGCAAAACATTCTGATGTGTGCACGAGAATTGACGTTAACACTTAACAACATCCAGACTGTTTATACAAGGCTCCAGGTGTTTTTTGCACTTCAAACTACAGCTGTTCACACATTTTTATTTCTTCTCTTTTATCTGCTTGGTTTTATGGTCTTGTTATACATAGTGTTCTACAAATTCTCCAGCCAAGAGAACTGTTTGAGAACTGCTCTTTAATGTTTGATCGCAGTGTTAGTACCGCATGTTCTTACCCAATGCCCAGAATCCATCTTACCATCCCTGCTTTTCTTCTTTGACTAGGCCTTACACATGAACAGACTTGGAAACTGTCCATACAAAATCAAAACTTTGACCAAAACTTTGGCTGCCATAGCTGTGTTTCCTACCTATAAATTTCTCATCACCCTCAGAAGCTTCCCTTGTGGACACACCTAAAATAGGATGCAGGGGGGAATATACCACCATCTAAAATGTCGGCACGAAAATATTTTTGCTATGCTAATTCCATGTCATCGCTTATCTCCTGGGAAAGCACTCATGGTGGGTGCAGCGGGCATCAGCTGCTAAGCAGAGGCATTAAAAGATTTTCCCTCTGGCTGCTTTAACTATTTGTCACTTGACATTTTTGTACCCTACAGTTTGTTAGGCGATGCATATTAATTAGAAATTTCACCCCAGCCATAATTGACGTCGCCAATTCTTTGTACCGAAAAGTCAATCTAAATTAGCAGATACAGAAGGGGCGATGAATTGATGTTGAATTAGAAGCTGGCAGCAAAGCATTGAAATGGAGAGAGGAGTTTGAGGAAAGCAGAGCTGCTTAGTAAACATCACTCAGGCTTGGCTTACGGTTTTTATTCTTGCCGTCCAGCAATAGTCAAGGACAGCCTTTTGCCACAGGGTAAAGTTAGTTCGTCCTGGGTAAGAAATCAAATCTCATTGTATGCAGAGGAAGATGATTTCTATCCTGCCTTCAGTCCCTCAGGAGTTCAAACTCTGTGAAAGCCTCTGTGTATATCACATACTAGACATGTTTCCATCCAAAGATGTGAATTAGACATGTATGCGCAAAATTGGAATATTGCATGAAACATTTGCGAATTAAGCACTGTTTCCATGAGTTATCTCTTCCTGATTAACTGGCGTCAAAAAGAAAAATGGAATTTGCTGTGGTAGGAGAAGCCACTGTGGGCCTTTTTTTCTTATATAATAAATTACTTGCTCCTTTTGGTGGCTTTTGTAGGCCCAAGACTGCTCTTTGGGAGAGCAGCCGCTCATTACAGTTCTGGGAGGTAATAATGCTAAATCACTTTGATGATGGGCTAAAGCATTTTAGAATTACATGAAACAACATTTCAGATGTTTATCAATGTGGTCTGTCCGCTGGTTTTCCATTAATGGCGTCCAATAGCACCCATTTTTGTAATCACAAACATTATCTGTTTAAAAAAATCACATATCTATTTTGATGCGTATGTTGGATTCTACTCAGGTGTGTGCATAGGTTTTTATGTGCGTTTTCAAAATGTATTAGCATTTCTTTTGAGCATTTTTTATAAAATGTTCCAAAATGCCCATAAAAATAGGTGGATGGAAACATAGCTACTGTATCCCTTAGCATCTTTTTGCTGGAGAGAAATTTCAACTGTGCTCCGATAAAAGAAAACATATAGAACAGGAAGTGTGATATCCATCCCATCACCTTATGCCCTGTCTGGATGAACTGTCTCTTTGTGTCTCTGTATGTGTGTACGTATGTGTGGTTTCCAGATTAAAGTAAATACGGGGCATTCTGGGTTTCATTCTTTTGTTTCTTACATATGTCATTTGAGGTTTCACTAAACCATTGGTGCAGACAATTGACTGCATAACAGAAAGTGTATGCCTGAAGCATAAGCATGTGTATAAGAAATATAGTCACAGCTTGGGTGACTTAAATGCTACAGTGCATCTGAGATGTGATCATTTTGATTTGGGTTCACTGACATAGAGAGAAAAGTAATAAAAATCTGTTACATTTATAGTCATACTGAAGTGTCACACAGAGTTTACAATATAATATGTGTATATATATATATATATATATTTTCAAATTTTAGTACCTGAGAACAGCTGACAGGAAATACATCTTTCAACATTAAAGTTTTAAGCTATTTTTTAAGCAATTTATAAGGGCAATAGTTGTCTTTACATTTGATTATTTAGATGTTTTCTTTTATATACTGTATGATGGGATGATTAAGTAGTAAATAGGCTGACACTGTATCATTTTAGATGGCTGACTTCTGGCTTTTGTAACGCCCGGAGGGCGGAGGATAACATGATGAGAAGGAGACGGATGAACATTACAAAAACGGGTTTATTCAAACTTACGGGT
>CAIGQW010021638.1:0-10491 GCA_903798125.1 Danio choprae
TTGTCACAAACCTGTGTGAGTTTCTTTTTTCTGTTGAACACAAAAGAAAATATTTTTAAAAATGTTTGGAAACCTGTAACCATTGACTTCCGTAGTATTTGGTTTTCCTTCTATGAAAGTCAATGGATACCAGTTTCTAACATTTTTCAAAATATCTTTTGTGTTGAACAAAAATGGAAACTGCTAAAGGTCTGGTCCACTTGAGAAGGAGTAAGTGAGCATTTGTTTCAGTCAGTTGCTATGAAACAAATTATACCAGCTTTACCGTAAATTATTTGTTGACAATTGCGTGGTATTGTCCCGCCTCTGCTCCACTGTGATGGCTGGCTAGCTGGATGCTAGCTAGCTCAAAAATGACACTGATGGGCACTGAGTTTTTTTGCCCGCTCTCAAAAAAGTGAGACACTAGCATTAACAACAACAGACAATGTAAAAAAAAAAACTACAGAAAACGGTGGACAACACCCTAAATAGTGAGTAAATTATAATAGTAAGTATCCTTTTAATGTTCTACTGAAGAAGAAAGTCACCTACTATTTGGATGGCCTGAGGTCGAGTAAATTAACAGCAAATTTATATTTTAATAGTCATTTTCATTTACATTGTTTCACACAAAAAGTCTCTCTCTTTCTCTGCACCCCTTCATTCTTCCCTCTCTTCCTCGTCCTTGAAATACCAGCGTCTAAACAATAGGCAGGATAAGGTTTCCTCATAAGTCACTTTATTTTCAGCCCACAGTTTCCTTTTTATCTTTCTGTTATAGGAACAGCACACCTCCTGAAACTGGCAGGGACTTCAAATAACAAACCTTCTGTTATAGGCTTATAATAAGAAATATCTGCTAGAAAGAAATACTCTCCAAGCACTAAATGGTTTAGTGGAAGACACTTGTAGTTCAGTTATCTTGTACATAAAATGATACATTTAGTCCTAATTTACTTAGCATTCGAACTAAGCCTTTTAACACTGAACCTAAATATACAAAACAAAAAGCAGATATATGACACATATGCAAACATATATTGTGCTGGTATTTTTATCAGTTAAGTACTTCAACAAGTCAAGTCAAGAGCTCATAAAACGTGTAAAAGAATCAATACAGTATCAAAAATTCCTTTATCACACACACACACGCACGCACGCACGCACGCACGCACACACACACACACACACACAATCCTTGCATCACACTTAAAGGGATAGTTCACCCAAAAATGAATGTTCTGTCATCATTTACTCATACTCCACATCATTTACTCCTCCTCATCCTTTTTCTGTTGAACACAAAAGAAGATATACTGAAGAATGTTGGGAAAAAACAGCCACTGACTTCAACAGTAGCAATTCAATATGTCATACTCTTTTTAGTTCCTATTGTGAATGTCAATGGCTGTTCTTCAGAATATCTTGTTTTGTGTTCAACAGAAGAGAGAAATTTGAGTGTGCGGAAAGTGAAAATGTTCATTTTTGGGTGAACTGTCCCTTCAAAATGTGTATTCTTGAGTATTTTGTCTTTTTATGGTCATGTCATGTGACATTGTGTCTTGTTTATGGTTTGTTTATAAATTTTTATTCTTTAAATTTATAGTTACATTCATTTTTCTGCCAAACTGCTACATTCTGCAACATTGCACTCTAAATGAACCTCATTTATACCAGATTGTACCAGCAAGACAGATGAACACTTACTGTGTCCCACATGACGATGTTTATGTCACGGCTAAAGGAACTGTTGAGGTGTTGGGAGATGTAGAGATTGACAAAGTCACAGAAATGATGGTACATGTTCACTCCTGCAAAAGACATATGAAGCATGGAGGTTTTTCAGAAAGCTTGGTCTTTGAGAAGACTAAACCAAAAAGCTTCCTTATTCTACAGTGACATCACCTGCATCCATCTTCATGAAGACAGTTGGTCTGTCAATGATAACATCACAATGGCCGTCATCCAGAGGATGGAAATCCAGCTCTGAATATGTTTGCAATTCAGCAAACCTGAAAAAAAAATTATCTTTTATAAATATTTGTCATCAATAATTAATTTAAAAAGGTAATTAAATGGCTAATAATATGCTTTAAAAGATCAGAATGAAAACATTTTGAAGGTGAAAACTAAGACTGCACAACATTGGAAAAAACTCACATTGTGACATTTTGTTTTTCTGCAATATATTTGCGATATGTATAATATAATGTATAATATAACTTCTCAAGATGACTTAAAAAGTCTATTTGTAAAGAATTCATATATGTACATTGATTAGGATGATTTTGTGTGCATCTGCATAAAATGTAAAAAAAATAAAAAATAAATAAATAAAAAATATATACAAAAATATCCTAAATAAAATAAACAAATTAAAGCACAGATAAAAAAAAAATTAAAAAAATTAAAAAAACAATGAAACAAAGATAAATGAAAAATAAACAGAACTGTATTTTTTTGGTAGAGTGAAACAATATTGAGGTACAGATGTTCAGTAATTAAATTAAAAATATGTTGCAAATCCAGGGATGTGACTACTGCAGATTCGAATATTGCGATATTCATGTTGAAACGATATGCAGCCATAGTTGTAACTATTGGTTATGTTCTATTTTTTATTTTATGGAAAAGAGCAGCATAAACATTTTTCAAAATGTGTTTTTATGCTAGCTACATACAATTAAGAACAACGTAAATTGAGTAGAAAATACATTTAGTAAATATACAGTTTTTAATGTGGGGACTATGATAGTTTTAATGAACAATGTGCATTAACTAATGAGCCTTATATAGCCTTATCAGTCATTTTTGCAACTTAAAGGGAAAGTTCACCTCAAAATTAATATTGTCATCATTTACCCTACCTGTACTTAGTCCATACCAATTTAGATGTCTTTCTTCTGTTGAACAAAAAGGAAAATATACTGAAAAATGTTGGAAAAAAACAGCCATTGACTTTCATAGTATTTTATAGTTCCTACTATAGATGTCAATGGCTGATTGCCTTTCTGACATTCTTCAGAACATTTCGTTTTGTGTTCAATAGAAGAGAGAAATTCTTAAAACGTTACAATCCCTTGAGTATGAGTAAAATGTCATTGTTGGGTGAATGTTCCCTTTAAGTAGAATAACTCAAAAGATGGCAACATTTTAAGAATCAATTCATGGATTTCTTGAATTGACATTGTTTCATTAAACTAAAGATTAAAATCAAAGAATCAATATGTTTTACACAGGCCTCTGTTAGTTACCAAGACTGTAGGGGACTCTTGTGTGTCCCTTCTGCCTCTAAAGCTTTACTATTAAGGCTGCAGTAACCGCCAATCTCACCCTGCTCCAGGAAATCCTCTTTATACCTGCAGTGACCAAAGAGGAAGAGAGACGGAGAGAGAATGAAAGGGGGCTCATTAAAAAAGGAAGTTCTCACAGTTTTGTCAGTGGGAAAACAACTTTACAGTTTTGCTAAGTCGTTGATCTTCAATGAACTTCAACTGACCTCTCATGACCTCTGCGGGAACTCCTCAGGTCCAGGTACAGATTTGTGGCCCTGCAGAACCGCATATGACTGGAGCACTTCAGAGAGGAATCACCCTGTAAAAGAAAAGGTTTCAACTTGTTTTTGCAGGTTTGTTCTTGATTGTTTTGACATGTTGGAGCGGTGATATTTAAAAGAGCCCAGGCTTAGTGCTAATGCTCATTGGCTCAGGAGTTCTGGATTTGGGCCACGAACTTCAGCTTTACCATGATAAAGACAGAGCGTATGAGGTAAAGGCTGTACAAGAAAACTCACAGGTCTCAACGGCTTGCACAATGTCTTCATCTCACTGAGACGTTCCCTCACGTAGCCAAAATCTGCCTGTTTCCAGAACAGTTCCTGGGCTGCCTGAATAGAGTTTGCCCTAAAAAAAGAAGACTATAGACATTGAAGTAGTCATTGGATACATTTTTGGTAACACTTTAGTTCAAGTGCCAATTTCACTATTAACTAGTGACTTATTACCTGGCTATTATAAAGATATTGGCTGTTTATTAGTAGACATTCTGCATGATCTTATTCAACATCAACAATCCTACCCAATACATAAACCTAACTGCTACCTTAATGACCATTAATAAGCAGCAGATTTGGAGTTAATTGAGCTGAAAACCATAGTTAATGATTTGTTATAGTGCGAATTGTACCGTAAAATAAAGCGTGACCTAATTTTATTATTAGTCCTTGAAGTGTTTGGGTAACAGTATAAAACAGGTTGTGTTCAAACGTTCAGAACTTGTGTTAGCTTGTATTAGATTAAAGGAACATAATAGTGCTTGCTATGGGAAATAACGTTTAGCAGCACAAGTAGAGGAAGCACTGTAAGTATAAAAACAATCTGCAACACAATTTATGACACTACAGTCGACATGAGCGGTGATAGCAGTGGTATATATCATAATATTAATGTAAATACCTAATAATAATACTTAACTGTATTAAAAAGTTTTAAACAGTTAATATTGCTTATAATTTACTTAGCATGAGTCATGTTTGATCTGACAACCACAAAAGGAAATATTTTCAAAAATGTTCATGCTGCTCTTTGCCAAACAATAAAGACCATGATCAGCTACAATCAACAAAAAAATGTGATAATAATGACCCTGATCTTACAGTGATTAACTGATGACAGCTGTCATTTTTTGATCTATCGTGCCTAAATATATAGGGTTGCGGGGAGGGGGGGGGGGCAGAAATAAAGATAAATTTAATTGAAAAGGTTTGTACACATATGGCAAATTTTTCTTCTGGGTTCTGATGCCATTCCTGCAGCACTTTATACAGTGCATCTACACAAATAAGAATAGTGAAAAAACCTAAGAGTGTTTAAGAAAAACATGCTTATTTCACTTCTTTTGTGTAGGACAGGAAAAACCATCTTACCATCCTGAATCAAGACTGGTGCACACAGGATAGCTGAACCTGTGCTCAGCGGAGCAGCTCTTTTCATACCCCCAACAGGCCTTCTTAAGCAGCAGAGCATCCTGTCACAGTAAACAGAGACACAACATGACTTCATATGATTCAGCACATACAATGTCCTAAACATTACTCATAAACTTACCAGCTCTACCAAAAAAAAACTGTTTAAAAACCATTATAGCTGACATGTGAACACTAAGCTAACCCCAGCAGACATGTCATCAGAAACTATAAAAATAATTAGGGATCGCAATATTTATTGGCCGATATTTAATTAATTTGAAGCTAAAAGCATATCGGCAACAATATGAAAAAGACAGATAGTGACGGTTTATTAATTGCATGGAGAAATTAAGCTGCATGTCTTTTTGTATACATAAACCATTGGTTATTTTGGGGTAAACATATTGGACAATAAAAAAATCGAATACACTTTAGTGAGTCAATATTTTATAAGGACCAAAACCTATAATTTACATTTATCAACTTAAATGGCTTTATTTGTTAAGTTTATTAAATAGATATGTTCTATTATATGTCAAATAAACATTACTGCTCATCTTTGAAGATTGTCATATTGTAGTTTATTTAGCTTAACTTTTGCCTCTCCAAAACATTGAAAACTGGAAGTATATCCTTTTAAGAGATACTTTTTTTTACTAGCTCTGATGCCTGAAATACATTATGTGACAAATTTCCCAATATACATGTTAAGATAACAAAAGACACTGCTAAACAGACCTCATCCCTCTTCAGGGGGAGCTGAATAAATTTATAATCCGTATATCTCACATTTTGCCTTCTGACGCAATGTGATGAGATGAGATACTCCAAACCTGTTTGCATTACTTGAGAGCTCTATAATGTAAAATAAGTGTCATACGTGCACAGGAAGCACAATACAAGCTTAGATAAACTTAAAAAAATAATAATAATTTTAATTGCTGTAATCTGTGTTTTGTTCTAATAGGCCTGATTTTAACCAGGATTTTACACTCAAGTGATTTAATGAGACTTAATGAGAAAGAGGAAACAATGGTGTTAGAGCATCATGCAATGTAATTTCCATGTACTGAACTCTCATTATTCAGCTATGCCTTCGTATATCCAGCTTTTCATTCTATGGCACCTTTAAAATACCAAGAAGAACCACAATGGCAGTTTTAAAATGTGTATGAATGAATCTTTTTGGACTTTCTTTTTAAGTCCAATCTTTTTATTCCATGTAATAAAACGGTAATACGGTAATACTTTAGAATAATGGTTCATTAGTTAATGCATTTACTAACATTAACTAAGTATGAATAATCTTGTAAAGCATTAATCATAGTTCAACATTTACTAATGCATTATTACAATCCAAAGTTGTGCTTGTTAACATTGATGCACTGTGAGTTAACATGAACTAACGTTATTTAACTTAAATAACATCAACTAACGTTAACAAAAATAAATTAATACAGTAATAAATGCATTACTACTGGACTAATGGGCCATTATTTTAAAGTGTTACCTAACAATAAAGCAAACAAGTGAAAATAGCTTACTTTAAAAGGGCAAAGCGGGTCCTCCTTGCAGAGTTTGGCCAGAGGTTTGTTGTTGTGCAGAAAGAAAGGAATATGTCGCTGCGGCAGTCCCAGGCTGCTGTAGTCCAGCTGCGGCGTGCGGCTGCTGTCTGTGGCCGAGACGGTTTTATAAGTGCTGAGCAGGCAAACAGCTACCAGAAGCAGCATAGTCCCTCAAGCCACATGGAAGGAACCACACTGGCTCTCAGTACCTATAGTCATTCACGAGAGACAGAGAGAGAGAGAGTGTGTTTTGAGACAGAAGACCAAGGATTTACAAGGGACGACAAACACCAAAGCACTGGAAGTGACCATAGTGTGGGAACCTGCAAAAGAACGGATCTTACTCCATGTGGAACTCCTACCACAGGAAATATTAGTGACCTTTTTCCTTCAATTGTTTAAGCAATAAGGCAGGGATTGAGGGAAATTAATAGAAAAACAACAAGTGCCGAGCTTGTATGTGGGAATCACAGACAACTATGCTATTGGTCTGTATTTGGCAAAATGTTTATTTGTGTTTTATATCTATTTAATAAACTATTAATAATGTATCTTTACATTTTCAAATAAGAATATTATCACCTTCTGTGTTTTTGGACCTTAAATATGCAAAAGAAACATTATTCAATTATAAAAATGTGTAAAATATGCATATCTACAGTGGAGATCCTTAAGAACATAGGAGAATCTTTTCAAAGTTCACAAAAAAAAAGATAAATAGCAAATGAGAATTAGGTGCATTTCCATTAAGTGGTTAGTTAGAGCGGGTGACTGTAGTATTGGTGACCTAGTAACCAACAGTAAACAAGGCAAGCATAATGAAGAAAGCATAATGGTCACATTGGTGTAATAATCAATAGGTTAGAGTTTATTTGGCGAATGCATTTACATCTCCCATTGCTCAAAATTGTGTATTTACACACAAATCCAAAACCACCGCAAGTGAGCGTAAACACTTTTTTATTTAAAATTTGTCATTTCCAACAATCGTTTCTCATGTGATACTTCATTAACACAGGATGATGACAACCCAGCTAATGGCTACCATTTCCAACATTCTTTCAAATATCTTTATAGCGTTTATAGCTTTGGATTTACCATGTTCTCACCATCAAATGGTTCCAACCACTTGAAGGTGAGAACATGGTAAATGTTCATTTTTGGGTAAACTAACCCTTTAAAGAGGTTTTTAGAACAATAGCTCACCTAAACATATATAAAGAAAAATGTTAAGATAATACTCCACATGCAATCATAATTCCTGGCTCTTTTATTATGTGTACATTATTTCAGTGTATCGGAATGAATTGAGATTAATTTGACATTAACATTATTTGTACATTGAGAATTTACAGATTTGTGCTTCTTGTTCATTACATTGTTTATTTACCCGGTAAAAGGAAACGTTAAATTTTACTTCCCTAAATGATGTACACAATTGTTTGTTAGCAGAGACGTGGACAAAATGTAAAAGTATTCTAGCAAATGCATATTAATATTAATTAAATAAATTGTCAAACATTGTGACATTTTGTGTTTACCTTGCTCACATAGCTTTGTTTTAAATTTTTTAAATAATGTTCCAGCAAAAATAGCTCTCTCAGTAAATAAATAAGATTTATGACTTTACAAAAACATCGTGTAAGAGCAAAGTGTGATCTAAAGAGTAAAGAGATTTCTTAATTTGTTTGTGAATCAAAACAATAATAAAAACATATATATTTTCTCCTTATTTAGACAGAAGCTGGTGATCGAACCCCTCCCCCCAAGAAGAAATAACTTACTGCTTTGCTGTGTTGCCTTGTAATTATGACAAAGTAATAACGGATTAGTATATAATTAAAAACCCTGTGAGAAAAAAACAACAAACTCACAGTGTCAAATGTGAATCAGGATCTCCAAATGAATATATTACATTAAAAAAATAAAAACTAGGATATCAATGGCAAAATAAAACAATGAAAAAATGTATAAGGGCTATTGTTGTTTTTAAGGGGACACACTGTCAATTTTAAGATTTCTTTCTTTCTTGTTTCACTATAATGAAAGGAAACGCACTTCCAAGAGTTTCTTTTTGTTGCACACACTGTAGCAATTTATATCTGATTTCAATCATAATACATATTTTTAAAGACAATTTTCTGACCTCATAACCCTCAACTTCAGCAGCATTTACATAGTCTGAAGCTTTTTACAGAGGAAAACATAACTTGCCTGATTATATAGCTACAACATTTTATTATGCATTTTATTTGTTGTGTTTTACAGATTTTTTAATGATTGCTATTTTAATGTTAAATAAGTACTTAAACAGTAGTTATACAATAGAGAATGTATTATTATTACATCTAAATATAATTGCATCATAACAATAATAATTGTTATTATTACTATTATTATCAGCCACTGAACCATCACTGGGAATAATTGTTATTATTATAATTATAATCAGCCACTGGAAAATTTTGTTAATACAGTAACAAATGTATTATTAATACCACTACATTACCACCAATAATCAATATCATTATCATTATCATCGTAGTATTCACAGTATAAGTGAAAAAATCTAAAAGTCTGATGTGTCAAAAAAAAGACACAATAACTTTGTATAAACCTAATTTGGGGGGTAGAAATGTATACAATTTAAAGCGTTATTTTTTTTGCAATGCCTCATTTGCATATAAAAAAAACATTTGTAATTCATAACGTAATTAATCACCTTATTCTCTTGCGTTGTCCAGCAAACACAATCATTTGGCGTTAATTAAAAGCGCTGGCGTCTTAATTACACGGGCTTTACAGTAGTAACAATAGCTGCATGCACGGGATGTTGAACTATGAGGTTGGTCACTTCTAAATTGAGAGTTTAATCCGTCTAGACAGAGCAGATCACATAGATTAACAAAGACGCACTGTATTCAGATCGCATTTGCCTGATGGAGCAGCTCAATTAAAGCTCCTGCAGAAAGTGAATCAACCGTCATTTTAATCATTTCCAAACCTATGAATTTATGTCCATATATGGTAAGAGTTAATGAAAGCTGGATCATTTTTTTCTAGTAAAGGTGGTCAAACTAAAGCGATTTTCACACTCACTTACACTACGAAGTCAAATTGACACATGATAAAAAATAATAACAGTGCAAGTTGAGGTGAGGACCGCACGAACCGCAAAGATTGACACGTTGCCAAAATAAAAGGCTTTCCTTTCACAGCTGCTCCTCCATCAATTACTCCATCAGCTGCCTTTACTAGCGGGAAAAAAACACTTTTACACGCGTAGAGCATATTCACTTTGTTCTGACTTTTGGAAGTGCTGAAAAAGAAATTGAAGTAATCACACAGCCAATATAAAAGTTATTATATGCTTACCTCCTTGGAGAAACTAAGAAGACGCAGTGGGTGCATTTAAGGATGCAGTCGCCATACTACCGGAAACTATCAGCCGGCATGTGTTACTGTCAGCAACCGCGAGAGGGCGCGAGATGCTACTATTCTGCTGGAAAAAGTTCATTCATTCATTCATTTTCTTTTCGGCTTAGTCCCTTTATTAATCTGGGGTCGCCACAGCGGATTGAACCGCCAACTTATCCAGCATATGTTTTACGCAGCGGATGCCCTTCCAGTCGCAACCCATCTCTGGGAAACATCCATACACACTCATTCACACACATACACTACGGACATTTTAGCTTACTCAATTCACGTATACCGCATGTTTTTGGATTGTGGGGAAAACCGGAGCACCCGGAGGAAACCCACGCAAACACAGGGAGAACATGCAAACTCCACACAGAAATGCCAACTGACCCAGCCGATGCTCGAACCAGCGACTTTCTTGCTGTGAGGCGATTGTGCTACCCACTGCGCCACCGTGTTGCCGAAAAAGTTCATAGCTTGTTAATAATAAAAATATATAATAATATTAATTATTATTATTATTATTATTATTATTATTATTATTATTATTATTAT
>CAIGQW010021640.1:0-11171 GCA_903798125.1 Danio choprae
TTGACAGGGTCTCAGCAGTCCTGTTAGCACTTCTAAATGATTTCAACTGCAACTCCATAAACATTAATCAGTGAAACAGCCTCATGCTGCCATTAAACACAGCCTACTGTGAACCATCCTCTCACCCGGGCCTCATGGGTAAAAAGGCGGTTGTAAAAGGTCATTGTTGTTTAGTGGGTGTACTAGAATAGGTGTTAGCATGCTTTCAACAAACATATTATTATTCACATACTCTACATTATTACAGCGCCTCTATCCGTTCCTGCTTAATCTCAATTGCTCCTATGGAGAATCTTATGGAGCAGAAGTCGTCAAACTCATAGTGCAGTGAATGGGAGAGTATCACAAATACATTTTTGTATTCCTATTTGCTCAAATAATAAAATAAAACTGCATGATAGTGTTGTCACAACTTTCAGAATAAGGAAAACAATAGCATGAGACTGATACCGGCAACAAGAAGAGAAAATAATATCAAATTTACTGTCCTGTCCATAGACGCTGCGTTAATAACACCACGCATAAGCAATTGGGTTTTTTTTTTTTCATTTGATGCAGAGATTATACAATACAAAGTATAGCTTTATAAATGTATAAACGTAAGGAATTAAGATGCTGATGACTGTTAAATGCTTCATCACCATCTTGAATAGGGTCCATTGAGTTGCTCTTGCTCCAAAGCCCCGCCTTCCAAAGAAGCCAGAGTGCTCTGATTGGCCAGCGCATTGTAATTGGCCAAACAACTCAAGCATGCATCGATAATGTAACACTATAACTATTACTAATGTAACTTCCCCTATTAATTTCATCATATTTTATTGTTCCACATGTCTAGCTCTGTTTCCAGTTTATCTGAAACTTTTGGGTTCGGATTTCTATAAGCAAAATCACTGATCAGTGTTCTGATTGGCCAGCTGACCCAGTGCACTGTGATGCAATGTCCTTTTACTATAATTGCCAATTTCATGATATTCAAATTCAGTTTTTTTTCTGTATTGGGTGTATTACAATAGGTTATCATGATTTACACTTGTTAAAAATCTGAATTAAATGAAATGTTATAATCATTGTTTGCTCAGATTGAGTTATGCATTCTACAAGCCCCGCCTTCCCAAGAATTCAGAGAGCTCTGATTGGCTAGCTGAGCAACAGGAACATTTGACGCCCCTTACTTTAATCATTAATGTCATGCTATTCATGCTCATAATGCCTTATTTTTCACATTGTGTACATTATTACAGTAGCTCTATTTTAGATTTCTACAAGCCCCGCCTCCAAAAGCACAGAGTGTTCTGATTGGCCAGCAGACCCAGTGCACTTTGATTGGCCAAACAGTTGAAACATGTTGAATATGCACATTAATATTCCTTATCATAATCCTTTCAGCCTGCAAGCCTTTCTACGTCTACACTTTTACTGTATCCGTTCAGCTCTGAGATACAGTCTGATCAAGCACAGCTCAAGCAAAACATTTCATAGCACTTAGTTATAATATTTTAAGCACAGCATCTCCTTAACATAAAGACAACACTGAGAAACGTGATCCTCATTCTTTGCATTTGCCTGCAGACGACATTATGCTGATGTTTCAAACGATGACGAGTAATATCAGGAGCTGGACGGGAGTGTTTTGACATGTTATTTCTGTCGGACCAGGAAAAAAAAGCTTTGCAGATTTTATATGTGCACAAATATGTGCATAATTACTTTCTGAAGGAGAAGGAAGATATTACAAAGCCCGACCTCATTAGTGGACGACATTACACACACACTCAGGTCAGCGTGGACAAGCGTGTGTTTCTCTCAAACACTTTGACAGCCTGATATAGAGACAATGCAGAAAGTACCTCAGTAACAAGGCCACAGACACACACACACACACGCAAAACAGCAGCCCGTGTGTATTATTGGGTGTTGATGTGTACAAAGCACAAGTGATTACATTCATTCTTTACCAGTGTAACACCACTATCAGCCAAACAATCAAGACCCTTAAAATAGACATATACAATGAACAGGTGTATAAAGACGGACACGTTTAATGTTCCTTTATGTAATATTAATATTTTATTATTAATAATGTTGTATATCTTTTTGCATAGGCTTCTTTTTGTTCATTTTATTGTTTATTATGTAAAGAATCACTGGATAACCTATTTTTGGACATTGTTTATCTGTATTTAGTGCCGTGCGCATCGGATCACTTGAGATTGACCATTGAAACCTCTTATTGCTCCAGTTGGACTGAACCAGTAAGTGTGAACACTAACAGACCTCTATATATATATGTGTGTGTGTGTGTGTGTGTGTGTGTGTGTGTGTGTGTGTGTGTGTATATATACTGTATCACGTTTCTCATTCTACTGAGCATTTGAGTGGCCAAAGAATGCTGTGCACAACATGAGTCATCAATATTTCGGGTGAGTTTTCCAGTGGGAGAGAGAGTTGTTCATTTATAACATGCGTATATGTAAATTATATAGCAATAATTATATATGAAAATTATATATGTCATTTTAGGAGAATGTTATTTAGCATGTTGATTATCTCACAGATTAATTCAAATTGATTAATTTGCCATTTTAGTTGGTCAGATGCTACCTAAAAAAAAATTGTAATGTCATTTCTTCATAAAATATTATTGTTGTGCGAGAAAATAGCAATAGATTATGTAACATTTCAAAATACAGAACATACTTTTCTATATATATATATAGTATTAAATTATAAATACGTTTTAGGATACACTGGATCATTTTACTAGACTATATCTCAATTATACACAAAGAAATGTTGTTTAATTGCATTTAAATAACACATTTGAAGGGTTACAACAACTAATCCCTTACTTGAGTATAAATGAAACGTTGTTACATTAAATTACTGTGATTTAAAGCAAGTAAGAACGCCACTGAGCAGGTTTTACTGTAAAACATATATTTATAAGTGCTCCTGTGCGCGTCACCGATGTCTCCATGCGCGCTCCCGTCGCAGAACGCGCAAACAGCTTGAAAAAAAACCAACAACTCCAGAAACTCGCTCTCAGTGTTTAAAATGCGCACGAGCAGATCTGCAACTGTTACCTTTTAGCAGGTAAAGAGCATTTTACTCTTCTACTCTTGAAGGATCTGATAACAAGCACTTGTTACGGAGACTCACTCAATCCAAGCAAAACCAGCCGCAATTCCGCTGATAATCAATATGCTGCTCGTGTCCGACCGATAATCAATCATTTAGTAACACAAGTGGAATCGATAGCTGAGTTATGAGCAGTCAAGGATGCATCTCTGTTTTCTCCCGCTGTCAAATATGTGCTAAACACGAAGGTTAAAAACTGCAGTTTTTTGCGCACCTGCCGCGTTACGCGCTTTGATTATCGATGAGATCTGATCAATTCCGCGCGCACGTCTTGAACCATGAACAAAGGAATTAAATCAGCGTCTTGTGGAAAACTTCCAGCTCGAGTTATTGATTAAACTCCGTTGATTAATACCGGTTAATCCTTATCCAATCATTAGAGGAAGGCATTTGAGGCAGGTGCTTTTTTTATGAGTATTATATGATTCGTTTCTTTATCAGTTTAGCTTACTGTGAACATGAACAACCAAAATAATAATCCTAACTTCATTTCATGAAAACAAACGTAATAGAGAAATCCTCCAGCTAGCACCCAAAGTGGCTTCACCGTGCGGATTTCAGCGTTTCTCCTGAGTTGAGCGCGTGTCTGTGAGTTTGATTGATTTGGTCAATGTTAAATGTCTGTGGTGATCGCCTTGAACATGAGGCAGAGCTCCGTCTGTCAGCGGAATCAGCTCATACTGGTATAGTCTGCATGCATATGTGTCGTACTTTATTCAATATTCTTTATTCAATATTCAAAATAGTCTTTAGACATTATTTAGAGCAGATATTTGATGACGAACTTGATGTGAATTGGTTACATAATTAGCGCGTCTAAATGAAACGTGTCGCGCTCAAGTTCAGTGCGCAAAGCCTTTTACGCACAACACAGACGGAGATTCATTCATGCAGATCTGTTTCTTTTAAACCTCATATGCATGATCTGATGCTTTTTTCCCCCAAAGAGACCAAACCAAAAATATCAACAAGAATTCGAGTTAGTTTGCGCGTAAAGAATTAGCGCTTGACTTCAGATTGCGCGTAACGCCGTGGTTCCAGTTCTGCTCGCGCGCTCGGATCTGATGGTTTTCTGCTGAGTGCTCTCCGATGAGTGAAGTCTTAAAGTTGAGTGATTTATGAAGGAAATCAGAGTTGCATTTGGAGTTTCCATGCACTGTCAAGTTCATCATCTCAATTCACAACGATCCACATGTCATGCGGCATCTGGGTTCGTTTTAAAGACCATTCATTTTGTGTGTGTGTGTGTGTGATGATCTTTTGTTTATTGCATGACGCGCGAATGTTTGTTGGCGGATATTGGTGTAAAATGCATTAGCTTTTCTGCGATGGCACGAATCTGGAGTAATATTAGCTAGATAGCCTGCAGCCGACGGATAGTGTGTCCTACCTGCTCTCAGTGTGTCCTGGCGCCCGCGGGGTCGCTGCTCTCCGGGTCCGTGTGCTCGCGCAGCTGGACGTCTGAGGACATGATGCTGGACGGTCAGTCGGAGCTCTTCTCGTGTTGCTGAGCGCGAAATGAAGAGTGGAAATGAGGAGTAGGGGTGCAGGAGGGAGGGGAGGAGACGCAGGAGGTCCCTTTACAGCATCATTCTCACATCATCAACACACTTCAGTTTACAGGCGTCAAAGCTTCATCAATATCACTTACTCTGTATGAGCGTTATGATGCATCAAGCTCGGGCTTTTATAGTGGGTAGACTGGTTCATCTCGGGGGCTTAAAGTGGATTTGGTGCGTGTGATGTTCAGGTAAATGAACGCGCCGCGTTATTGAGCGGCTGTGCGCGCGCGTCTGCTGCTGCCGGAGGCGCCGATGGCTCGATTCTCTCTCCGGGCGACGCGCGAGGATTAAACGGGATTTGAGCTTTTTGCTCGAACGTGCCGTGACCGCGCAGCGCGTCCTCACAGATCCGTGTCACAGTAAATCCCGAAAAACCTTTTAGCGGAACGTGTCGCGTGTGTAGCACTTGTAGAAAGAGTACTGTGGCGCTAAACTCTTCCCAAACAATCTAGAATGGCTTTACTATGGTGCGTATCCAAAAGCACGGTGTGTGTTTTAAACTGTGTAGTATAACGGTGCTTTGATAAACATCGTGGTGCTGGGTGATTGCCATATTAATACTATAATTGCATTGCATGTAGCTTTAATTTGTTGACTATTCACGTGTAACAGATCTATTGTATTGTAGTGCCGTGGTACTGTGCCCAAAATGCACGGTGTTGATTAGCATATTCAGATATACCATGATATTTCCTATTGCTACAGTAAAATAAGGCAAGTAATAATCAGCAATGCTCTGAATGCAAGGATTTAGGAAACATTCCAGTGCACAATTTAAAGCAATATGGAAACGTCTGTTTGTAAACCTTCTAAAGCTAGTTTTACCACATAATGAAGGTAAGACAAACATCCAAATAACACGTTTCAGACAAAGCTAAATTGTGCATAGTGGTTATGTGCTAACCTTTTAAAAACATTTAATAAAGACCACATAACTTTGAACAAGCGTTACTGGAAAATGTTTGTTCAGAACTTTGAGGGCACTTTGGCAGAACATTGAGGATAATCATGTGTGACGTTTTCAATATACACTCAAGTACTGTATAATCAACATTGGGTTACGACAACGCAGCATTTTTAGAGCGTATATTGACAATATCACCACAGTAGCCTGCATGAATGTTCTGGCAAGCTATATAGTATACATAGTATGCACTCTAAAAAATGCTGGGTTGTTGTAACCCAACGTTGGGCTTAACGTGGACTACATTTGGTTAAATTTTTAACTAAATTCAAATGACCCTATTTAACCCAATGGTGGATTTGTCCATCTTTGGCCCAACCTTGGTGTACAGCAACCCAGCATTTTTTAGAGAGTAGTTAAGAAAGAAATGAGGTGATTATTAGGACTAGTGTCATTCACTGAAAGCCCGCATTGAGCTCAAATCCCTCACTAACACGTAACCTGACATGAAATGGGGTTTCCCAATCAATTAACAGTGAAGGATCAAAGCTGCTCTCAGATAACACTGATATTTTGATTGTTTATGCAGATTTCCCCTAAATAAAGTACCACGGTATTACCATAAGAATGTACCATTTAAATATAATAAGGGATAATTTAGGAAAACACGCGGTTCTTTGAAGTGCCATTTAAATACCACAGTCTATTTCAAAGCATCACAGTACAACCACACTACCTTTTTATTTGCAAGAGCTGTTTTTTGTGTGTGTTTGAGGGTTTTCATGCATGAATGTGGCTGAGTATTAGAGGATGTGCAGATTAGACTGCCATCTACTGGGGAAAGTCTTTCGGCATCTGTTTATGAGTTACCAGAGCCTCTGTAATAATAATAATGATAATAATAATAATATCTGTGTGTGGTTTGAGCTTGGTTTTTAATTGCTTAATACCTCTATTCAATTGCATCTCTCACTGTGTGTGTGTGTGTGTGTGTGTGTGTGTGTGTGTTAAACACATGTTCACACATGCCATGCGCAACATGCAACCAGCCAAGCAATGCATTCACACAATGTTCCTCTCTTTAACGACGTTGTGTTGTTTTTGTCTAATGAGAGAGGAAAATAAGTGCTGGAGAGTTTGATTAGTTGAAGACACTGCCGTTAGTTTGATCTCTGTGTTTAATTAGTTTCTTCTGCTTTAGTTCACATGCCAATTTAGCCCACGCTGTCAAGCTAGCGCCGTCCTCTCGGAATATACATAGTGTACGTCTATACTGCCTATTGGGAGGGGGTTTAATTGACAGCTGCTATTAGAAGAGCCCCTGTTCCTGCAGTCGTTGCTCTCATTTAGCAAAGGAGCAGCACACAATGCACGCATGCAATCAGCACAGCTCCTCTCGCAGCGATAGCTTTGTCTGCCGCCAGAGAAAAGAGCCATAAGAAGTGAAGGAACGGGAGACGGGGAGAGAGCGAGACAGCCTGGAGTGATTGTGTGATTGTCTCAGTTTAAATGAACTGTCCATCAGCGGCCTGTCACTCTCACTGGGGGCTAAGGGACCAGCCGGGGATCAGGACAAATAAAAATCAATGAGAGGAATTTGGGACCTGGTACATATGGGAGTTTTGTGCCCGTGTGTGACATGTACTGTAAGATAACCTGGCATGACTGTACTGATACAGCTACTAGTTTTATATTATATTTTTTTACATCACATCAAGCATCGCTATTACTAGTACTGTGTGATATTGAAGAAAAATGCCACAGTGTGCTAAATAATTTAATATTTAAGATGTGATACGATTTCTTTATTTATTTATAAATGTCATTTTTTTAATAATAGAGATCCAGAGATGATCCAGAATCAAATAAAAAGTGCTTCAGGGGTAATTAATGTGGCTGTGCTGTTTGGATAAGGGATTCATAAAGATATACAAAGGAAAACATCAGTCCAAGGCACCCAAGAAGTTAAATAAGTTAAATATAATAATTATAGTTATGTTAATAATGGCTTTTTAACTGTTTCACCCACTTTTGAACTGAGGTTTTTTTGTATATATTTAATATGTGAAGAATAAGAAAGCATTGCTACATCCTTTGAAAGTGAACAACCATGTTTTACTGTTGCATAAAGCAAGTCCGATATTTGAACAATGTAATAATTATGATAAAATTTGGAAACTGAAGCCACTGAAAGCTCTTTTTGCATGACTTTTTACGTTATCAGTATAAGCAACTACTCAGGAGATCCTAGAAATCTCATAGCAACTTCCTAGCAGCTACTGTATTGTAGTTTGTATTGTTTATATGATATCCCAGAGCAAAAAATACATAATCTAAGCCTGTTTTGGCTATTCTAATGCCTATTCCTCTTGTTGTGAAATGATAATTCTTCTGAATATTCTCCAAGCAGAAAATCACATTTAATGTTAATTTATTCATTCATTCATTCTCATTTCGGCTTAGTCCCTTTATTAATCAGGGGTCGCCACAGCGGAATGAACCACCGGCTTATCCAGCATATGTTTTACACAGCATCCATACACACTCATTCACACACATACACTATGGACAATTTATCCCACCCAATTCACCTGTACTGCATGTCTTTGGGCTTGTGGGGGAAACCGGAGCACCCGGAGGAAACCCACACCAACACGGGGAGAACATGCAAACTCCACACAGAAATGCCAACTGACCCAGCCGAGGCTCGAACCAGCGACCTTCTTGCTGTGAGGCGATGGTGCTACCCACTGCGCCACCGTGAGGCACTAATGTTAATTTACCATATGTTTATTTTGCAAACATTATGGGAATATTCCTTTTAAATGTTCTCTGAGCATTGTGGACGGTATTAACATTCTGAACATGTTTTTGGGTTGGTAGTTTATTTTTGAAACACTCTACAATAAGGATGTATTAGTTTATGTTAGTTTATGTATTTACTAACATGAACAACAATGAACTAAACATGTATTACAGTATTTGTTCATGTTATTTAATGTTAGTTGATGGAAATAATGTTCATTATTAGTTCTTGTTAACTCACAGTGCATTAACTAATGTTAACAAGCGAGTTTTTATGAGTTGGGATGTTAATAATGGATTAGTAAATGCTGAACTGTGATTAATAAATGCTGTAAGGGTATTGTTCGTTATTGCTTAATCATGCATTATCTAATGAAACCATATTGCAAAATGTGACTAATGTTTTAATATTTAGTAAAACTTTTTATTCTAACGTTCCTGTTCACTTAAAAAACACCACTCAAAACATTAAAAAAACAACCCAGGCTCATTCTGAAAACGTACCCCATATACATTTCTGGAGAGCGCCAAATACGTCCCAGGAGTGGTTTTTTTTTGCAGTTTTTGTTTTGGCAAATCGGCCAGAGGGCGCTGTGTACGCTTTTTCAGATCTCAAATTTCTCTTGCGAGTGCCATTCGCTCCTGCTGTTCTCACGTAAATCCACGAGAGGCCGCTGTCGACTGACTGACTATAACCCCACCCTCCTCTTTCCCTAAACCCAACCAATAGTGTTTTCAAAAGCAGCGATTGACCAGTGCCTACCCACTTCCCTAAACCCAACCAATAGTGTTTTCAAAAGCAGCGATTGACCAGCGCCCACCCACTTCCCTAAACCCAACCAATAGTGTTTTCAAAAGCAGCGATTGACCAGCGCCCACCCACTTCCCTAAACCCAACCAATAGTGTTTTCAAAAGCAGCGATTGACCCGCCCACCCCCTTCCCTAAACCCAACCAATAGTGTTTTCAAAAGCAGCGATTGACCAGCGCCCACCCACTTCCCTAAACCCAACCAATAGTGTTTTCAAAAGCAGCGTTTGACCCGCTCACCCACTTCCCTAAACCCAACCAATAGTGTTTTCAAAAGCAGCGTTTGACCCGCCCACCCACTTCCCTAAACCCAACCGACAGTTTTAAAGAACAATCCAGAAAAAGAAAAGCCCTCATCTGATTTTTACCACGTTTTCAGATTTTACCACATTCTCACCCTGTTATTTACTTGTTTATTTAATTTTTTGGCCTCTGTTTTTATCCTGCTTTCTGGAACCGTTCTTCACCAGACTCGAACCCCGTTGTCGCGGTCAACTCCTCTGTGCGTCCGCCGATGTACATGGCGAGCCACTGGACAAACTGGTAACAGTAGGAAAGCTCTCCATACGAAGGTAAGCGGTCAGCTGGTAAGTGCAAAAAGGAGCGGCATCATACCACCCTGTAGCGTTCGTTTTAAAGACCGAATGCAGCCATACGTACCTCTGGCTACCTAATTCACCATCTCCAGAAATGTATACAGGGCTACGCTTTCAGAATGAGGGTATGTTGACAATTTCAGTATGGATGCTGAAATTTGAGCAAGCAATCAAAGCAAATTTAAGAAAGAAATACGACGGCAAAGAAGTAGCTCAACTCTGTTTAAACGTTTTTAATTTATTTAGTTTTCCTGATCACTCTTGATGTTGTTCAGTGGTGGTGGCGATACTGTACATATTTTAATTATTTTGGTTTGTTTCCATTGTTAAAAACGTCTGATTAGTTTTGTGCAACAGTCAGACATGGCTGTTCACTTTCAGTCGATGTACTGAGGCTTTCCTGTCAAATAATTGTTAACAAATCTTGCTTATACCTTTAAAAATAGTATCATATATTGAATATTGCCGTAATTAGCATGCTATCATATGTCACATTACATATTTCATCAATACCACACAGCCCGTACTTACTATTCATTTTACTGACCAAAAAAAGAAGATTTGTTTGAGTGAAGCTCGCTCAAACATAAAACAAGCACTGAGGGATGTTTATGGAGACTATTTACAGCTCTCTCATCTGTGTGTGTGTGTGTGTGTGTGTGTGTGTGTGTTTTAGGGCCATTAAGTGTCTTTTCCCCTCACTAATGGGTCTTTCTCTCAGTGTAAAGCGACCTCAGGGAAACCTGTGGACAATCCTCACGTCTCAGGGGTTTGTGACGTCTGCAAGCGCAGGTTAATTCTTGCCTTTTAGTGTCAGTAAACAGTGCTAGATTATCGGACAGCCATCGATCTGGCCGGAGAGAGCATCAATACACACACATTCACTGAGAGACACACACACTCCGGCTAAATTGCTTCGAAATCCCCATTCAGATATTATAACATGAGCACACCACTAAATGTCTCCAAATGAGTGAGGGTTTGCCAGGACCAATAGAGCTGTGTTGTGTCTTAGTGTTTTAAAGAGGAAGAGTGTATTCTGGGTCGCAGTCAGTCTGTTTTTATCAGATGAGTGCATGAATTTGGTCCTATTTTTGGTGCTTGACTCAAAATTAGATTTTCACATGGGTGAGCTTTCGAAAATTGATTCTTTTTGTTTGTGATGGGTGGCACGGTGGCTCAGTGTCGCTTCACAGCAACAAGGTCGCTGGTTCGAGCCACAGCTTCTCCGGTGCTCGGTTTTCCCCACAGTCCAAACACATGGGCTATAGGTGAATTGGATGATCTAAATTGGCCATAGTGTATGAGTTTGTGGGCAGCACGGTGGCGCAGTGGGTAGCACAATCGCCTCACAGCA
>CAIGQW010021648.1:0-13268 GCA_903798125.1 Danio choprae
GTGATGTAGATTTTTTCTTTTCCAGAAAACAAAAATTAGGATTAATCTATCAAATATTTATAACATTAATAAATTATTAAATTTAATTGTTAAATTGTTGCCATTGTATGCTAAAAAGTACGGTGGCCAAGAGAGCTCAATGAGCGGCAACTTAAGAAAACACAAGCAAATAGATAAAAACACCACCAGCATATTAAGAAACATCTTCATTGGTTTGACAGCACATGTGTTGCAAATCTTCACAAAGCAAACACAAATAGAAAATACGCTGCAAATCCTCCCAACACAGGCAAATAGCACAGACATCTATGCAAATATTTCAAGGGGATGAACTGAAAAAACATCAAACCCAGCTGGCATTTGCTTATTGTGCAGTGACTATTGGTCAGTAAAGTTGTAGGTGACCTGAAAGGGCTTCCTTTGTCTTTTGCATGTTATTAGCCTAAATAAACTGATGGCTAACTGTGAAATGTTATTATATAAGATAGCTAAATTAACTTAATATCCTCAACTAAATATAATTTCAAGGTTAAGGAAAATTTATTTTGGTCAAAATAAATTCTACAGAAGAATATTTTAAAATTATTCAGGTCCTTTTAGTAGACTAAAAATGAAAAGGTCAGCATAATACAAATACAATGTGCTAGCGTCAGGCAATGTTTTTTACAGGATTTGCAACATATCTGCTGTCAAACTGATGAAGATATTTTTCTTAATTTGCTGGTGTTTTTTTTCTATTTACGTGTGTTTTCTTTAAAAAAATAAAGTAATATAAACATGTCTGAAAACAATAGCCAACTATCGTTTTGTTATTTTAGATTCACAACAAATGTCATCAGTTTACAGAACAAAACAACAATTATGTTTTGTTCAAAAACACATATGAATCATAATTCCAAGATTAAGAAAATGAGAATGTAATGAAAATGTAATAATATATAAGATATTTAACAAAATTAAATCAGAAATATCTTTCCTATTATATATATTGTCGGTAGACTAAATTGTCCGTAGTGTATGAGCGTGAATGGGTGTGTATGGATGTTTCCCAGAGATGGGTTGCAGCTGGAAGGGCATCCGCTGCGTAAAACATATGCTGGATAAGTTGGCGGTTCATTCCGCTGTGGCGACCCCAGATTAATAAAGGGATTAAGCCGAAAAGAAAATGAATGAATGAATATATTGTCTTGAATTTAATGCAAAAGACTACAACGTGTACTGTATTTGATTATGTATTTGAAATTGAGCACTGAGCAGCAAAATGGCCTATTTGGGTTAACAGATGTAGTTTAGTTGGAATGTGAGGATGTTTTATAACCCTGAGGAGTATCTAACAGCTTATAGCTTAAACGTAAACATGTGTTAGGAGGACAGACCCGAGCGAGAAAAAGAAACAAATCAAAGAGGTTGGCAGGTATGTGGAATATTTCCACAACAATATATAAGAGATGTTGTTTTTCCAGTTTCAACTCAGGAAAAAAGGCAGATTTTATTATATTATTGCTACATCTGGGAACAGGAATGAGGACGAGGAGAGGCAGGGAATCTGTTTGCAGTTTTTAACTTTTAATGTAAGCCAAACAATAGATATACAGATAACAGAAAAAGCACAAACCATACTGGGGGAAAAAACAACAACAGAAAAAGTACTGGCAGTTTATTAACAGGATTTTTACTCACTCAAAAAATCATTTTTGCTGTATGTTAAACTACTTATTTAAAATGAGCAGAATCAACACAATTCTTGAGCTTTTTTTGTGGGAACAGCTTAATTGTTTTATGTTCAATCCACATAAATTTGTAAAAGCAATTAAGTTAACTGTTTGCATTTTCTCCCCGTGTTGGCGTGGGTTTCCTCCGGGTGCTCCAATTTCCCTCACAGTCCAAAGACTGTGGTATAGGTGAATTGAATAAACGAAATTGGTCATAGTGTATGTGTGTGAATGAGTGTGTATGGGTGTTTCCCAGTACTGGGTAGCGAAGGGCATCCGCTGCGTAATACTTATGCTGGAATAGTTGGCGGTTCATTCTGCTGTGGCGACCCCTGATAAATAAAGGCCCAAATCTTGCCTCTTTTCCAGTAGAACCAATACATTAGCAACTGTCCCCCTTTTTTAATAATACACCGCAGCATGCTGCACTTTTGGATAAATAACATCAATGATCTGAATCCGACGTGGATCCCAAACACAATCTTCCTCAAGGCCGCTGGACACCATGCCACAGTTTGGAGGGCACCAGGCAGTATCGTACCCATGATCGTGCCAGGTTTTCTGCAGCGGATGACGTTGATGGTCGATTTTTTTTACTCTGCCAACATTGACCAGCACTCTAACAACAGCCTTATCATGCACAGGCCAGTTAAGAGGGTATCTGCTGGCTTTGTTAAGATCCCGGCTGAGATAAACGCCACGTCCAAGCATCCCGTCTACAGATGGCTGAAAGCCATAGTTCATAATCTGCTGCAAGGCATTTCGAGTGGTCCCATGATACATTAAATATGTTTTACCAGTCAAAGGCTCCGAGTAGCTTTGAAGACAGGGCACAGCTGGGTGCAAATCATTCTCTGCCCACATGTTTAAATCTAGAGAAAATGAACAGAACTTTTGCATAAAGTGGATACATTTTGTACTAGTGTGAAGAAATACGAGGCTTACCTCTTGGAAGACAGACTCAGACTGTGGAAATGGTTGTTTTAGAGGTGGAGAACATTTTAAAGCCACACCTTCAATGGAAATCCCCTAAACTTTCGTTTCTTTAAAATCTCATGCACAGAGTTTGTGTTGGCAAAAGATTTTATAACCAATACATAAATGCCAAAAAAGTACATATATGATGTCCTCAAATAAAGTACATGGTATACATTAATTGTACATACATACATTAATTTAATTTTGATTATGACATTGTTATATCACTGCAGGTATCTGTAATGGCTTTACAGTAAAATGTGCTCCATCGTGCTGGAAAATGCATTGTTCTTCACCAAACTGTTGTTGGAAGAAGTTGCTGTTGGCGGGTGTTTTGGTACCATTCTTTATTCATGGCTGTGTTTTTGGGCAAAATTGTGAGTGAGCCCACTCCCTTAGATGAAAAGCAACCCCACACATGAATAGTCTCAGGATGCTTTACTGTTGGCATGACACAGGACTGATGGTAGCGCTCACCTTTTCTTCTCCAGACAAGCCTTTTTCCAGATGCCCCAAACAATCAGAAAGGGGCTTCATCGGAGAATATGACTTTGCCCCAGTCCTCAGCAGTCCATTGGCCATACTTTTTGCAGAAGATCAATCTGTCCCTGATGTATTTTTGGAGAGAAGTGGCTTCTTTGCTGCCCTTCTTGACACCAGGCCATCTTACAAAACTCTTTGCCTCACTGTGCGTGCAGATGCGCTCACACCTGCCTGCTGCCATTCCTGAGCAAACTCTGCACTGGTGGCACTTCGATCCCGCAGCTGAATCCTCTTTAGGAGACGATCCTGGCTCCTGTTGGACTTTCTTGGACGCCCTAAAGCCTTCTTAACAAGAATTGAACCTCTTTCCTTGAAGTTCTTGATGATCCTATAAATTGTTGATTTAGGTGCAATCTTAGTAGCCACAATACCCTTGAACAATTATTTCAAGCATCACCCTCCTTTTAACATGTCAAGTCTGCCATTCTAACCCAATCAGCCTGACATAATGATCTCCAGTCTTGTGCTCATCAACATTCTCACCTGAGTTAAGACGATTACTGAAATAATCTCAGCAGCTCCTTTAATGACAGCAATGAAATGCAGTGGAAAGTTTTTTCAGGATTAAGTTAATTTTCATGGCAGGACTATGCAGATCATCTGATCACTCTTCATAACATTCTGGAGTATTTGCAAATTGCTATTATAAAAACTGAAGCAGCAACTTTTTCAATTTCCAATATTTATGTAATTCTCAAAACTTTTGGCCACGACTGTATATATTTTATTACTTTTATATTTCAATGTATATATATATATATATATACTTTCTCTTTTCCCTTTATTAATCTGGGGTCGCCACAGCAGAATGAACCGCCAACTTATCCAGCATATGTTTTACGCAGCGGATGCCCTTCCAGCTGCAACCCATCTCTGGGAAACATCCATACACACTCATACACTACGGACAATTTGGCTTACCCAATTAACCTGTACGGCATGTCTTTGGACTTGTGGGGGAAAGCGGAGCACCCGGAGGAAACCCACGCCAACACAGGGAGAACATGCAAACTCCACACAGAAACGCCAACTGACCCAGCCGAGGCTCGAACCAGCGACCTTCTTGCTGTGAGGCGAACGTGCTACCCACTGCGCCACTGTGAGTATATATATACATTGAAATATAAAAGAGAAAGTACAGAGTGTTATGTAAAGTGTTTTCTTCCCCATGAGAAGCTGCGCAGCTGCAGATTGAAGGAAGTGATTCAATCCATTTCCTGGAAAATATCCTGTGACCACGATTTTTGTGCTTTTGAGCCAACAGAGGTTATTTCTTAGATACTCTTCAGTTTAACACTTTAAACGTTAATTTGATCCTGTTTCTGATTGCATCTGAAACCGTTTGAATCACTGAGGAACAAATGTTAATGTAATTAATCTACATCATGTTGATGACACATGCATTTCATATACGTCGTATTTCATTGATTATTTCGTTTCAATTTTATTCCAATTATTTTTATCATGTCACAGAAATATATATATTATTAATTACTATTTTTTTATTATATATTAGTTTTAGTTCTCTGCTGATTGTCAGATTTCTGCAAAGAGCAAGATCACAAAGTTATTAATATCATTATGAACACAAAATTATAATAAAAAGAAACATTTAGAAGCAAATGTATAATAAAGATATATTTTACAGGGTTGCAATTTCAACATCAAATTGTTTGTTGATTTCATGTGTGTAAACTATGTATTTCACGTATATTAAATATTACATTATATTATATTTTACATTACATTCATTAATTTTCTTTTCGGCTTAGTCCCTTTATTAATCAGGGGTCGCCACAGCGGAATGAACCACCAACTTATCCAGCATATGTTTTTCCGCAGACGATGCCCTTCCAGCTGCAACCCATCACTGGGAAACACCCAAACACTCTCAATCGCACACTACAAACAATTTAGCCTACCCAATTCACCTATAGTGCATGTCTTTTGACTGTGGGGGAAACCGAAGCACCCATAGGAAATCCACATGAACACGGGAGAACATGCAAAGTCCACACAGAAATGCCAACTGACCCAACTGAGGCTCGAACCAGTGACCTTGCTGTAAGGCGACACTGCTACCCACTGCCTATAGTGTATAGTGCCTTTTGTGCTATAGTGTACATTACTTACATTCATGTAAAATTATTAATAAAAAATAATACTCATTTTTCTTGATTTAGTAAAAAATTAAAATGGCAAGCTAAAACATTTTACAATAAGCTAATGTTTTTAAATAAGGTTCCTTAAAGTGATGAAAACTGACCAACTTGGTGAAACTGTTAAGCTTCTGACACTTATGAATAAACAGGCAAGATAATACTTGGGCTACATGTCTTTCCCGTCTTTCCTTGTCACGTAATTCAGTAATCCATGCAGGCATGCAGTAAATTCTGTTTGCGTTGTACTTTTTGTCCCTTAGCAGCCTACGTACTGTGACGCCATAAATAAACAAGATGGCTGCTTCCACGGGCATTAGCAAAGACGCTGCGCTTAGTAAAGCAGATTATCTTAAACGTTATTTATCAAATGATGAAGCTGATAAAAAATCTAAAGAAAATAAGATTAAGAAGAAGCGACCAAAACCTTCTGGGAAAGGGTAAGTATGACCGGACACCCTAAACAGAAATGCAGATTTTAATTCGCAACAATCACTGAACATAACGAAATTACGATTGACTGAGTCTCAAAAAACGTACACAGTTGCTTATAAACAGCATTTTGGAAATAGCCATAAGTCATTTTTATAAGCAGCTGAGTTCTGTGTTTAATTCATAATAAACTAACGTTACAGGATGAAAATTGTGGATGACGATATTGACTGGAGGCAATTGGCGGCTCGCGAAGAAGAAAATAAAGAAGAAGACGAAGAAGACGAGGCGCCTGTGGTGTGCAGAACTACCTTACCTTAGTGTATACTTATATTTGTAGATTAAACATTGTGATACATTCAAAGCCAAATCCGTTCATGAAAATAGGGTCGTCTTTGTTTTAACGAGTGGTTGTCCCGTGACCAGTGTTGTTGTTTTTTGTATAATTTACAAACGTCCTTAGCCAATCAACGTTTTTAATACCCATGCAAACTAAATTTACCTTAATTCAGAAGAGTAAAATTGCTATGCCATAAAGGAATGGGCTTTTTATTATCATCACTAATAAAACCATAGAAATATGAAATATGCACTTTTCGTAAAGAGTAGGGATGTAATCCTGGCCAAATTCTCTCCTTCGGCCATTACCAATCATGGCCCTCCAATCATCTCCATCCACTGAATTGGCTCTGTCATTGTCTCTCCACTCCATCAATAGCTGGTATGTAGTGAGCGCACTGGTGCCACTGTCCTGTGGCTGCCATCGCATCATCCAAGTGGATGCTGCACACTGGGGATGGTGTGGAGAGGCCACCCCACCCCCCATGATTGTCAAGCGCTTTGGGTGTATGGCCATACACGCTAAATGCACTATATAAATACACATTACATTACATAGCAGACTTGCCAGATTTTTCCATCAAAACCAACCCAATGGCCTTAAAGATATCTAAAAACAAAAAAATAGGCCAAAATTTTACAAATCTGAAGTAAACATCTATGAAATTAATCTGTAAATTGGTGACCTTTTTTCCTGTAGATTTATATACTTTTGCAGTCCTGTCAGTCTGTCACCATAGAAACAGCATCACGATGAGCTGCACTCTCTTCCAGAGTACCCTCCTTTTTATCCTACTCGGTATCCTAATCCTAGCACAATTTTTATTATTTGTAAAATATAAATTTGGTAGAGTAAAATGAATGTTTCAGTCAAGCCATATAAATATAATGGGTCCAATATGTCAAACCTTTAACCTGCAGAATAAAAAAAGAACCTCAGCAAGTGGTTAAATGTAACCCAAGTCTGTGGGAAAACCATAAACTTGGCAACCCTGTGAAACAGACTACTGAAAATTAATCAGAACATTTTAAATCATAGATGTAGTCTTATGTGGTAACTTCTGACATCACAAATGCTAATTGGCGGGGACTGTTGTTCTGGTTGCATCATAAAAAGTTTTAGTTTAAGGACATCAACCACTTTAAACATCAGGATGTACCGGACAGGACGTACTGTCAAAACAGTTTCAATCAAGCTGAATTGGGTTTTGAACATGTTTTGCAGCAGTGTTAAATGTCTCCTTTTCTTTTTTTCTTTTTAAGATCGCAGAAGTGATAGATGAACGCCCTGATGAGATTAAGCAGCTTGAAGCATTCAAAACCAGCAAGTGGAGAGTGATGGGTGGTAATACATGTATAGTCTTCTACTCTGTAATGCTTTTATGAGTTTTCCTGTTTGAATAATTGTGGCTATGAAAAAAAGTCCAACTTGGTATGCTCCATAAGATGATGGCCATATACAATCTCATTTTAATGGAACAAAAAATATATACACAAAGGAACAGTTTTTTGTTGTTGTTTAAGTGTCTTGTGTACAACAAAGCTACATCTGATTTTATTGTGACATTATTTTAGTCTTTAGTGTCATGATACCACACGACATCATTCTAAATTGATCATTTGGAGTCCTCGTACCTTCTAACTTGTTTGAATGAATAACTCAGTAGCTTGAAGAATAGTGAAAAAGTATAAAGCTTTAGAATGACAATTAATCACTGGACTGCAATGGGATCATTAAATATATATTTTTTTATGTATTCAAATTATTTTTTATTTTAAGTATACAAGACAAATTTTATTAGTATATACATTTTTACATTTCAATGGATGTAACATGTAAATTATGGTAACATGGTGTGCATTTTTTGCAATTAAAAAATAAATACATTTAACAGCACATTCAAATGTACAACAAATTAAGTAAATAGCACAATTTTATTGTCTTGAGGTTTGAATTCTCTAATTGACCCTCATATATAAATTTGTAGCAACGGGGCAAGATATGCAGGAAAATGAGGACTCTGCATTCAATAAAAGGTAACTTTCCTCTTTCATTCTTATTTTAAAAAAATAATTGCTGTGTTGATCTTGTAATGAATATTCTTTTTTTTTCTTTTAAGCTCAGACACTGATAGAGGTCATAGACTGCGACATGATTCACCAGAGGGATCTCCTGATAGAGGTCATAGACTGCGACATGATTCACCAGAGGGATCTCCTGTCCGAAAAGTGCGTCACGATTCCCCTGACCTCTCACCCAGAAGGGCTCGCCACGACTCTCCTGACCTCTCGCCTCCAAAAAGAGGTCGCCACGACTCCCCTGACCTCTCACCACAAAGACACAAAACGGAGAACAAAAACAGACGACACAACTCCTCGTCACCTTCTCCTCCAAGACTGAGCCACAAAAGCTCACCCTCCAGAACTCAAAGGCATCATGACAAAGGTACAAACATCCATCCATCCGTAAAAAAACATTTACACTATGAATCTCATCCAAATTGTTCTAAGAATTTCTTCTTTCAGGGTCCACACATAGAAAAAAGGTGAAAGGCTCTTCTTCGGGTGATCTTTCGCCGCCCAGGAGACGAGACCGGATGGGCAAAGGCTCAGACTCTGATCAGTCCCCACTGCGCAGGCGTCCTCATGGGCGACGAGGTTTAGACTCTGATCTGTCTCCACCCAGAAAGAGAGGCCAGGGTGGTGGAGGTTCAGATTCAGACCTCTCTCCTCCCAGGAAAAAGGCACAGGGGGGGCGGGGATCAGATTCAGATCTGTCTCCTCCACGCAGGACACACTCTCCTGATGGACATGCCGTAAGTTCAGGTTTATGTTCTAGTATCTTTTATATCAGTGGTGATTGCTTAACAACTTCGATTTAATTATTTATTTATTTTGAAATATTCAAAATAAATCTAAATTGAAATGCTGAAATTTCATGGAAAATAAACAAGATTAAAACATTTTTCTGTCATTTATTTTTTGTTAATTTAAAGAACTTTTTTTTTTTTTTAAAGTTTACAAACAGAAAAAATTATTGTGGTTGGATAATATTATATTTCTTCCTGTTTGTGTTAATGAGGTAAAATAATTTGAGAATACAGATTTAATATATTTTAATCTTTTCCTCTGATATCCACTGATGTTATAATGTTAGTCCATAATTGTTTGACCCTTTTTTCCACACTCTTTCTGACTTTTAAAATTGTATCTTTTTTGCTTTGTCTTTTTAAATAATGCCCTCTTTGAGCAATGAAGTCCCCTTGCAGTCATCACTTCTACACATGGAAAAGCATCTTTGAATCAAACCTAAAATTGGTCATTTAGTACTTGTTTATCTATTAATATGGATATGAACTGAAGTAGTAAATGCTACACAATCATCACAATTTTGAGAGCGAATCCATGAGATATGATATAATCCCAAAGAGATGTAGTTCATGACATGACACTTTGCTTGTTAAAATAAGAGGATTCGTGGGTGTACAGAACTCTACAGGGAGTAAAACTTTAACATTTTGAGCACAATGGCTTAACAGAAAAATTTGACAAGTAAAGATAATGATATGAAAGTCCTACCCTACGCTATTGTTTTCTGGCTAAATCACATTTTTGATTGTCTAGTATTATACTTGCAGCAATTTATAAAAACATTTTCAGAAAATCATTTCGAGATTTATTTTAATGATCTTCTAATGGGCTGTTTTGTGACCTCATAAACCCTGAAAAAAAAAAGTCTATGGCTGAATAATCAGACTTTTAAAAACTAAATATCTGCCTTTGTAGTGGCTTGACTTAACTTTTTAAACTTTTATACCCAAAATTTACACACTTATTAACATTCAAATAGAGACAAAAAAAAAATACAAAAGGACCCCTTTAAACGTACAGAATTTTTTTTGCACGCCTTGAGATCACCGTTGTTGTTAGATGATTGTTGACTTTGTTTTCAGGCCCCTCGAATGCTGTCTGGCGGCGCTGCAGGTCTTGTCTCTGTGGACATTTTAAGGAAAGAACAGGAAGAAATTCGTAGAAGGGAAAAGCGCAACCAGCCTCTAGAAGGTCAATCGAAAAGCACCATTTTTATTGTGTATTAAATAGCGTCACATTAATCACATCACATTAACAATGGGGTTTTATTTTGCTCTCCCAGAGGCATCCAGAAATGCAGAGACAATATTTCGAGACAAGTCCGGTCGGAAACGTAACCTTGAGTCAGAAAAAGTTGAACTTAGTCAGAAAGCTTCAGAGAAGGCTGAGAAGGATGAGAAATATGCACAATGGGGAAAAGGGTGAGCTCCATTTTTATGTTTAAATCCATCTTTTTTTCAAATATTATGACTTGTTGCTACTAGCTTTGACCCCTGTACTGTCCGTTTTTAGTCTTGCTCAGGGCGAAATGCAGGAGCAGAACGTGATTGATGCCATACGGGAAGCTGAGAAGCCCCTGGCGAGACACATTGATGATGAAGACCTCGATCGCATGCTAAGAGAGCAAGAGAGAGAAGGAGACCCAATGGCGGCAATGCTTCGCAAGAAGAAAGACAAAACCGCTAAATTAAAAGGAATCAAAGGTGAAATAATGTCTTAAAGGAACACTCTTTTTGTTGGAAATAGGCTTATTTCATAAATTGTTCTCCGGGTCTGGCAGGAGCACTTTTAGCTTAGCATAAATCACTGAGTCGGATAAGACCCTCACTCACATTGAAAAAAAAAAGAGGGTTTTTTTGTTTTTCTAAATGTTCTTCTTTAAAGCTTGACACTTCTGTAGTTACGTTGGTTACTAAGACTGAAGGAAAATTAGAAGTTGCTTTTTCTAAGCCAGGCTGTGGCTAGGAACTATACACCCACGCTGATGTCTAGCTACCTAGCTGGGGCCTATTTTCAGGTACTATGTGATATCATTGTGCTTGCTGTAGCCATGATACAGGTACAGGTAAATAGCAACTTTTCATTGTCCATCAGTCTTAGTACATGATGTAACTACAGAAGAGTCAAGCTTTAAATAGGGAAATTATAAAAAAAAAAATCTTTGGGTGAGATAATAAATGTTTATGTTTGGGTGAGATGCTAATGGTCTAATCCGATTAATTTATTTATCTATGCTAAGCTAAAAGTGCTGCCGCCAGATCTGGAGATCAGCTGAATAGATTCCAAAATGGTTAAACTTAGTTTAACTCTCTAGGTGACTCTCTAAGTGGAGTGTTTCTTTTAATTACTTGTAGTGATCCTTGCTTCTGATTCATAGCTAAGTGAAAATAATAATCCTGATCATTTACATGAACATATTTTTTTTTTCCACAGAAAAACCTCGTTACAAGGGTCCACCCCCACCTCCAAACCGTTTTAACATTATTCCAGGGTATCGGTGGGATGGAGTTGACAGGTAAAAGTTTAGACGGTTGAACTGCTGCTAGTTTAATCATCTTTGTACACCGATGTTAACTTCAGAATTACTTTTTTTCTATGATCTTTTAGGTCCAACGGTTTTGAGCAGAAGCGATACTCCAGAATGGCCGATAACAAAGCTGTCCAAGAGATGGCATACAAGTGGAGTGTTGAAGACATGTAGATGTTCTTGAAGATGCAAATTTGTGTACAGAGAATTCAAAAGTTGACATGAATGAAAATAGTACAGTTCCCACTGCACCTGCACCAACATTTTGTTCACATTTTTTTCAATCCTACTACAAGAAACATACCTTCCTTATTAAATGCTACTTTTTTAAAAAATCTTTTTTTATGTCTTGAATTTTATCTGGGCCATTTCAAATTAAAAGTTATTTAGCACTCTTGATCTATTATATACATGCACATCATGCTTTTTTATCAGTTAGAATGTAAATGATTTCTAAAATGTTAAGGAGTCAAAACAGCAGTAGGAATTCCTCTGAAGATCTGCAAGCTTAGGGTTGCAGCTGGAAGGGCATCCGCTGCGTAAAACATATGCTGGATAAGTTGGCGGTTCATTCCGCTGTGGCGACCCCAGATTAATAAAGGGACTAAGCCGAAATGAAAATGAATGAATGAATGAATCTGCAAGCTTACTGAGCTGTAATGAGCAACAATGCTACCATGTGGAGAAAAAATGCAATGGCACATGCCAAGTGTGAACACTTAATTAACCAGTTTTGCCAATCCAGATGCTGCAGCAAGTTATTGTTTATTCATTCCAAAAATAGATTATTTTAAATCAGTTTAAAAGTTTAAAATAACATTTTGTTAAAATGAAAATAGTTTTAACTACAAAATACATTTATTTACTGTCACTTAATTGAATACATCCTTGTTGAATAAAATATTGAAGATATAAAATACAAGCATGAATACTTTTTACATTATAAAATAAAAACAAACTGTCTTAAGGATCTCTAATGTAGTAGAGGAAAAAAGAGGTTTAAATCCACATGAAAAAATATACTACAGTAATTTAAAAAGTAAATGTAGTGTTGCTACCCATACTAAAGTTAAGTGTATTATAGTATATGTATTATAGTACAGTCGTGGCCAAAAGTTTTGAGAATTACATAAATATTGGAAATTGGAAAAGTTGCTGCTTAAGTTTTTATAATAGCAATTTGCATATACTCCAGAATGTTATGAAGAGTGATCAGATGATCTGCATAGTCCTGCCATGAAAATAAACTTAATCCTGAAAAAACTTTCCACTGCATTTCATTGCTGTCATTAAAGGAGCTGCTGAGATCATTTCAGTAATCGTCTTAACTCAGGTGAGAATGTTGATGAGCACAAGGCTGGAGATCATTATGTCAGGCTGATTGGGTTAGAATGGCAGACTTGACACGTTAAAAGGAGGGTGATGCTTGAAATCATTGTTGAAATCATTGTTTTTCCATTGTTAACCATGGTGACCTGCAAAGAAACGCGTGCAACCATTATTGCGTTGCATAAAAATGGCTTCACAGGCAAAGATATTGTGGCTACTAAGATTGCACCTAAATCAACAATTTATAGGATCATTAAGAACTTCGAGGAAAGAGGTTCAATTCTTGTTAAGAAGGCTTCAGAGCGTCCAAGAAAGTCCAGCAAGTGCCAGAATCGTCTCCTAAAGAGGATTCAGCTGCGGGATCGAAGTGCCACCAGT